>RJWM01011454.1:0-59308 GCA_004363535.1 Dasyprocta punctata
GAGCGTTGTGAGTTCGAGGCCGGCTTGGGCTACAACGCGGCACAAGGCCGACCTGAGCTACATAGTGCGACCCTGCCTCAAAAAAACCAGGGCCGGGAGTTTGGCTCAGTGGCTTAAGCGCCTGCCCTGGCAGGCGCAAGGCTGTGAGTTCAATCCCCGGTGCCGCAAAAAAAAAAAAAAAAAAAAAACAATTCAATATAGGGCTGGGGATATAGCTCAGTGGCATAAGTGCCTGTCTGGAAAGCATGAGTTAAAGTCCCAGTAACAAACAAACAATCAATCAATCAATAAATAAATAAATTATATATATATATAACAACATACATATAAGACAAATCACCCAGTCCAAAGATTTCTTAGTATATTCACAGAGTTGTGCAATCATCACTATAATCTAAGATAATCTGAGTAAAATCTAGTTACTACAGGTTTTCATCACCTCAAAAAGAAGCCCTATATAAGCAGCCATTCTCACTCCTACAGATTTGCTAATTTGGACATTTCGTATAAGTGGGATGGTATTTTTATACATGTAGTCTTTTATGATTGGCTTTTTTCATTGACATCCTCAATGTTCATCCATTTTTTTAAAGCATGCTTCAGTACTTTACTCCTTTTTGCTTCCAGATAATATTCCACTGTATGCCATATTTTATTCACTCATTCATCAATTGATGGACATTTGGATTGCTTCCACTTTTTGGCTTTTTCAAGTAATGCTGCTATGAACATGCATGGAAAAGTTTGTGAATGAGATTCTGCTTTCATTTCCTTCAATATATACCTAAGAAGTGCAGCTAATTCTTCATATGACAACTCTATATGTAGGTAATCTTTGGGGGAACAGCAAAACTATTTTCTAAAGTAGTTATACCACTTCACATTCCTACAGGTAAAGTTCAAGGGCTTCACTTTGTCTACACATTCACCAACACTTGTTAACAACTGTCTTTGTGGGGCTGGGGATTTAGCTCAGTGGCATAAGTGCCTGCCTGGCAAGTGTGAGACTGTGAGTTCGATTCCCAGTACCAACAACTGTCTTTGTGATTATAGCATCGTGATGAGCATCAAGTGATACCTCATTGTCACTCTACAAAATTTTAATTTATATTTATTTCCCTGAAGGCTAATCATATTAAATATCTTTTAATGGGCTTATTGACCATTTATGTATTTTATTTACTGAAGTATTTATTCAAACATTTTCCCATTAAATTGAATTGTTTGCCTTATTACTGACTTGTGAATACAATTTTATGTAGACTGGATACAAGTTCTTTTTTTGTTTCATTTTGGTTTTTGGTTTTTGAGATAGGGTCTCACTATGTAGACCAGGCTGGCCTTGAACTCACTATGTAGTTTTGAACTTTGCAACAATCCTCCTGCCTCAGAATCCTGAGTTCTGGGATTATAGGCATGTGCTACCATGCCTGGTTATAAGTTTTATTGAATATATGCTTTACACATTTTTTTTCCATGATCTAGACTTTGGGGTTTTTTTTGTTTGGTTGGTTTTGTTTTGTTTTGTTGTCTTTTTTTCAAATACATCTAATTTCTCCAGCTCTATTTGCTGAGAAAACTATCCTTTCACTTATGAAATTACTTTAGCATCTTCATTTAAAAATCAATTAATTATATATATGTATGTTTGTTTGTTTTTGGACTTTTATTCCATTCTATTGACTTATACATTTATCTTTATGTCAACACTACACTATTTAGATTCCTATAGTTTTTTTTTTTTTTTTTTTTTTTTTTTTTTTCGGCACCAGGGATTGAACTCACAACCTCGCACCTGACAGACAGGCGCTTAAGTCACTGAGCCAAACTCCTGGCCCTGGTTTTTTGAGGCAGGGTCGCACTATGTAGCTCAGGTCAGCCTTGTGCTTGCATTGTAGCCCAAGCTGGCCTCGAACTCACAATGCTCCTCCTACCTCAGCCTCCTGAGTGCTGGATTCCTATAGTTTTTTAATGAGTAATGAAACATAGTCTAAACCCAATAAATGTTAGTCTTTTCAAAACCATTTTGGCTACCTACTAGATTGTATGGGTAGGACCAACTTATCAATTTCTACAGAAAATTCTAGTAGATTTTGATAAAGAAGAGATCAAATAGGACTAGGGGTATAGTTCAAAGGTAGAATGCCAGCCTGGTATGTGTGAAGCCTTGGGTTTGATTACCAGCACCCATGTATACACACACACACACACACACACACACATACACACACACAGAAAAGAAATTAAACAAATACACACAGACTAATTTGGAAAGAATTGCCATATTACCACATTGACCTATTTTTGCTAATTTTATTCATATTTGATTCTCAGTGATGCTACAATGTAACTGTCACCTTAACTTCCAGAATGTTCATTGCTAACTCCCTTTGTGTTAAACTGATACCCAATTTGGTGAACTCAACAATGAGCTAGATAAATCTGAGCTAGAAAGAAAACCAGCTACCTGCTTGTGAAAATAAAACTAAACAGCAAATGCTGAGAATGTTCTCAAGGAGTTTATGCCTTTATTTATTTATTTATATTTTTTTGGTACCAGGGATCGAACTCACAAACTCGAACCTGCCAGACAGGTGCTTACACCACTGAGCTAAAACCCCGGCCCTATGCCTTTATTAACAAAGGCAGAAAATTGGTCTCTCCTGCTGCTGCAGCTCAGAGCACATGTGCCCCCAAAGGTTTGCGGGTTACAGGTGTGGGCTCCCATTTGTGGTGGCTTCGGGAGGTGGTGAAACTTTAAAATGTAAATAGATCACTCATGCCTCTGTTTAAAATCTTCCCAGAGCTACTTAGCATGAAATACAAACTCCATCGTGTCCTAAACCAGTGAGGGCAAACCTTTTAGACATGGAGTGCCCAAATAACAATCCAAAAACCCGCTTATTTATTACAAAGTGCCAACACTGCAATTAAACCTCAGTACTGAGGTTTTAATTGAGAAATAACTCATACATTAACATCTTAAAAGAAAAACAGAGCTTTCAATGTTATAAACAGCTTTCCACTGAGAGGTAAAAGTTTGCATTTAGCATGTTTTTACACAATTAATGTGATCTTGGCTGCTGTATGCACGCTGGTAATTTGTCACGCCTTGGCAGGGGTGACTTGGCTCCGTGCCGACAGAGAGGGCTCTGCAGGCCATAGATTTGCCCTCTGCTGTCCTTAGTGATGTGGTCTCTCCCTACCTTTCTGTGCTTCATTGTTCCCCTACAGTTCTTCTTATGTAGTTGATTATCTCAACTACAGTGGAGTTCCAGTTAGCTTCGGCCAGCAGGGATCACTCTAGAGAAACTGGAAGCAGGGCCAACTTTCCTATCCCTGTACCCTGGGTGGCAGCAGTGGTTTCAGTCTCCAACATGGGTGGGAGTCCCACATCCAGCCTCACGGAGGTCCCTGCAGCCAGGCTGGGCCTGCACAGGTCTGAGGGACAGCTGCACAAGGTCCCTCCTCCGGCCTCTTCCCTGGGCAGGGGGTGGTTGTCAACTTTCACCACAAAATTCCAACATAACCTTCCCCTTGTTCAGCCCCCAAACACTGGCAGAACTAATTCCTAAATTAAATTCCTTCTGTTGAAACATCAAACCCAGTGACATAGTCCCTCGCCACCAACACTCCAACCACACTGAAATTTTTTTTTTTTTTCTTTTTTTTTTTTTTTTTTTTTTTGAGACAGGGTCTCACTATGCCGTTCAGACTGGTCTTGAACTCACTTTGTAGCCCAGGCTGGCCTCAAACTTGTAGCGATCCTCCTGCCTCAGCCTCCAAAGTACTGGGATTATAGGTGAGCAGCACCCTGCCCACAACTGAACATTTTTGTTCCCTGAGCACCAAACTTGTTTCCAGCTCAGTCTCGGCAATTTCACCCGAACCTGCTTCCTCAAGTCCCTCCCGTGGCTGCCTCCTCCTGGTCACTCGGGTCCAGCTGTCATCTTCTGCTCACCCTATTTTAAAAATTACCTCCTACCCAGGCTTCATCCTTATATCCTGTTTCACTTTCATCCCACTAAATATGATCCTCCTTATTACACTATTTGTTGAAATGTTTACTGCCTGTCTCATTTACTCTGGCACAGCCCCACGGGGAGGAAACATGTGTCTTAGCCACTGCCCCTGCAAGGTCAGCAGTGCACACAGAGAAGAGCAATCAGTGCTGCTGAGGGAATAAACGGGGAGAGGGAAGAGACAATTTGAGGCAGGGGAAACCATGTAACAAGTGCACAAGAGATGAAATGATGAAATAAGCAGGGTGTGACACAAGAAGTTTATTATAATTTAATAAAGAACAGGAAACCAAGCTACCCAGCTACTCAGGAGGCTGAGACAGGAGGATTGCAAATTTAAAGCCAGCCTGGGCAATTTACTGAGAACTTGTCTCAAAACAAATAAAATCTGAGGCCAGGCATAGTGGCACAGGCTTGGGACGCTGAAGCAGGAGGATCACTGCAAGTTTAAGGCCATACAAGTTTAAGGCCAGCCTGGGCTACAAACCAGTCTGAACTACATAATAGGATCCTGTCTAAAATCCAAACCAAACCAAACCAAACAAAACAAAACAAAACCAAACAAAGAAAGCTAGCTGGGGATGTAGCTCAGTGGTAGGGTGCTTACCAGCATGCTTGAGGCCCTGGGTTCCATTCCCAGTACTATATTAAAAAAAAGAAAAGAAAAACCAAAACCATATGCACAAAAGCCCAGATGAAACATAAATATTGACAAAATAGGACCATACCAGGAACTCTTTTAAATGCTAAACTGAACAGTTTACGCTTTATCTTATAACACTAAAGATTTGCTAACTGAAGGATAGGACAAGAAAGGCGTCAGGTACTAAAACAAGAGTAGGGACAGGAGATAATAATAAAATGTGTTTAAGAAATGTTCACCTCGCCAGGTGTGACAGCGCATGCCTGTTATCCCAGCACTCTGAGAGGCTGAGGCAGAAAGGCTGCAAGTTTGGGCCCAGCCTGGACAATTTAGCAAGTACCTGTTTCAACACATAAACATTTTCAAAAGGCTTGCAATGTGGCTCAGTGTGAAGGCCATAGATTCAATCCCCAGTACCAGAAAAAAAGAAGTTTATCCAGTAATACAGAAAACTGAGGTAAAAGACTTAAAAGTAGAAAAATTGAAACTGAGACTCAAAAATCCAGATAAGAAATAAGATGTGGCAGTGTGACCGAAAAGAACTCTTTCTGAAGATATTTCAAGGAAAGAGTCAACACAGTTGGTTCCTATCTCATTTTGAATGATGAAAGATATAATAACATCAGTTCCAAGTCTAGGATGTTAGAAAATCAGGTTGTGGGGGATCCTAGAATGAGACTAGAATTCAAAGAGGGAGATCTCTTTTGATTATTTTTTGCTTTATAATTTAAAACACCATCTAATTCTCTCAAAATGTCTGATGTTTCTAGAATTGGCTTTTATTTTATTTATTTTTTTTCGGCACCAGGGATCAAACTCACAGCCTCACGCCTGCCAGACAGGGGCTTAAGCCACTGAGCCAAACTCCCAGTCCTAGTTTTTTGAGGCACGGTCACACTATGTAGCTCAGGCCGGCCTTGCGCTCAGCTCACATTGTAGCCCAAGCTGGCCTCGAACTCACAATGCTCTACCTACCTCAGCCTCCCGAGTGCTGGGATTAAAGGTGTACACCACCATGCCCGCCTAGTATTGGCTTTTTTTTTTTTTTTTTTTTTTTTTGCGGCACCAGGGACTGAACTCACAACAAGCCACTGAGCCAAACTCCCAGCTCTGGTTTTTTGAGGCAGGGTCGCACTATGTATCTCCGACCGGCCTTGTGCTGGTGTTGTAGCCCAAGCCAGCCTTGAACTCACAACGCTCCGCCTACCTCAGCCTCCTGAGTGCTGGGAAGCATTGGCTTTTAAAGGTAGAAGAGCTGAATTCTTAGTTTTAATTTACACTTTAGACCCTCCCTCTACTTACCTCTCAAAAGATCTAAAATACAAAGGGAAGTCAGGCACGGCGGTGCACACTTAAAATCCCAACCCTCGGAGGCTGAGGCAGGAGGTTTACCGCGAGTTCAAGGCCAGCCTGGGCTGCACAGCGAGACCCTTTCTCAATCAATCGATCAATCAATCAAACAAGTACACAGGGTTTAGTAAGAAGGTAGAGAGGCTGAGGAATGAGAAGGGACATGCCAAGTTTTCAATGACACCAGTCAAATGCAAAATTCTTAGCTAAAAATTGAAAATAATTTTTACAAATAAGTAACTTTGGGTAAATCATGCAAAACATCCCTTTTGCATTGTAAATATCTCCACAGTTCTTACCTGTGCCGCAGAGATTTTGGCCACTTGGATGATCTTCTCCATAGAGAGGTAGCTCTGCTGGGAGGGAGCGGGGCCGATGCAATAGGCTTCGTCTGCCTGTTGGAGAAATATTGCATGCTTGAAAACACAGCTAGTGCTTCCGGGTCACTTCATTATTATAAACAATAATGTTGGTCTCCAAGGAAAAGGTAAGAGTTGAGAAGCAGAAATACTAGCTCTTGTCTATTTTCTCTCCCTCTCTCTCTCTCTCTCTCTCTCTCTCTCTCCTTTTTCTTGAGACAGGGTCTCTCTATGCAGTTCAGGCTGGCCTTGAACTCAATGTATAGCCCAGACTGGCCTCAAACTCACATCCATCCTCCTGCCTCAGGGTCTTGAGTGCTGGGATTACAGGCATATACTACCACGCCTGACTTCTCATGTCTATGTTTAAAAACAAGCCCAATTTGGAATCTTCTCCATGGAGAAGGTGCCAAAATTTGATTTCATATGTGAACCACACACTGGAGTGAAATTAAAGCATTTTAGGCTAGAAAGCAACAGGGATTCACCATGGTATTTCTAGCAATAATAACAACCTTAGATGCTTAATGCCAAAAATCTTGAACACAGATACATCCTGAAAACAGATACAAAATATACAACTGATGCATGTAGTAAGAAAAATGTTATAAAGTTTTCTCAAGTATATATATATATATATATATATATATATATATATATAGTTATTAGTTACAATGTTTCTTTTATACATTTGTGAATTATATTATGTTGCCCCTTAAAACTTATATAAATCATAGCATCTCTAGAAGCAGAGAGAGAAAACATTCATTCAGAAATTTACTGAACACCTACTATGTGTCACACGTTGGGATGGAAGCTGCCTGCACAGCAGCGAACACACACATGGGCCTGTTGAGAGGGAGGGACAGACAGACGGCACTCACACACCTGATGGTAACAGTCCTAAAGATCCTAAAGGAAAACCAAGGACAGGATGGATGTAAGAGGAAGGCCAGCTCTAGTCTAAGAGTGGTCAGGACAAGCCCGGAAAGTCCGGGAAGGTTTCTCAAGGGAGACCAGGACTTGGTGTGGCACATGGAGGGAGAAGCTGAGAACAGCAATGGACATGGGCTGAGCTTCCTGGGCAGAGGAAACGTCACACAGGAAGCATGGGAGGGAGACCTTCCCTGCAAAGTCACCCCATAACCCATACCAGTAAATCAGTAGGAGTGCATCTGTGGGTTAATGCACTGCCCGCCATCCCTTGCCTTCCAAAAGCCCTGCCCCTGAACACAAGAGGCTTGAGGAAACATTCTAGATCTAAACCCTAACCAGCTAGATGACAGTAGGGCAGAATTCACAGGACGGGCCTTGTGGGGTGGGCTACAAAGCTTTGGATTTTCTCTTAAGGGAATATATAAGGAGATATGGGAAAATTTTTTTTTTTTTACTTTTATGTTCAGAAAACACAAATTCATTCACATTTCAAAGAATGTGCCAGGCATGGTGGTGCACATCAATGATCCCAGCACTGGGGAGGCTGAGGCAGGAGGACTGCTGTGAGTTTGAGACCAGCCTGGACTATATAGTGAGACCCTGACCAAACCAAACCAAACCAAACAAAACAACCAAGAATGAGGGCAGTCATGCAAAAGAAAAGCAGCCCTTTGACACCCTCCCCCGCAACTGTAATCCCCTTCTGGACATAACTTTCACTATGACCAATGTGGGACACATTTTTTCATATCTATATTCCTATTTATTCATATATATTTATGGAAATATTTTTCATTTTCTTTTCATACACATAGAATCACTACGTAATTATCTTCTGCATTGCTTTTCTCACTAGAAGCATGTTTTAGGAACTGCTTCCTTACTAGTACATATATGCCAAACTCACTGTATGTAATGGTTTTATAATGTTCCCGTATGGAGGTAGCATGGTTCATTTAATCATGAACCTCTTCAGGTGCACTGAGGTTGTAATGGCAAAAATCAAACAAACAAACAAAAAAGTGGATGCAGGCAGGGTTGAAGCAGACATTCTTGTACACATTTCTTTTTGCACACATATGTGAGCCCAGCTCTAGGGCAGTTTGCAGTGTTGGGCAGAAGGATATGCACATTGTAATGCTCCTAAAATAGTTTTACCAACATACATGTCCATCAGCATACCAATTTCTTTCTTTCTTTTTTTGTTTGTTCATTTGTTTGGTTTGTTTCTTTGAGACAGGGTCTCACTATATAGTACAGGCTGGCCTTGAACTTGCTTAGGTAGCCCAGGTTGTACTCGAGCCCATGGTGATCCTCCTGCCTCAGCCTCCCAAGTGCTGGGATTACAGGTGTGCACCACAACACCTGGCTCAGCATGCCAATTTCTAGTCACCTTCATCAACACTAAGTATTAACTGCCTTTTAAATTATTCCTAACCTAGCAGGTCACATAAAGGTATTTAAAGCAGGGGAGAAATGCGACCACATTTTTAGTTTAAATTCTTGGTATGGCTGAGATGCAGAAAATTGACCACTGGAGGGAGCTCAAGAGTGGAAGCAAGGAGACCACTTGGGAGCCACAGCATTGGCCCAGGCAAGACATGACAGCGGTCTGATTCAAGGTGCAGATGAGAGAGCACAGGAAGAAATGGGAAGAAACATTCGAGAAGCAGAACTACCAGGATATGGTGATTTTCCAGATGGCCATTTGTGGATTGGATCTTTAAATGCTGGGGGGTCTGATTTTGTGGAGGGGGGGGTTCTTTATATATTCTGTATGTTAGTCCTTTGTCTGCAGAACAGTTGGCAAAAATGTTCTCCCACACTGTGGGTAATCTCTTCACTCTATTGGTGGTTTCTCTCGCTGTGCAAAAGCTTTTTAATAAGATGAGATCCCAATTGTTGATTCTTTGTTATATTTCTTATGTGATGAGGGTTCTCTTCACATTTCCCTACCCCAGTGTCTTCAAGTCTTCTACCTATTCTATCTTCAAGCAGATATAGCATTTCTGTTTTAATATTTAGATCTTAGATCCATTTCAATTTTAGTTTAGTGCATGCTGAAAGATACGGGTCTAGTTTTAATCTTTGGCATGTGGAAAGCCAGATTATCCAGCACTATTTATTAAACAGGTTATTTTTCTTCCAGTGAATGTGTTTGGCTCCTTTGTCAAAGATAAGGTGGCTTAGTGTGTCTAGAGTCATTTCTGCATCTTCTAATCTGTTGTATTGATCCTTGAGTCTGGTTTTTTTTTGCCAGTACCATGCTGTTTTTAATCACAGTAGCTTTGTAATATAAGTTCAAGTCTTACCTTTGTTGCCCAGAATTGCTTTTGCTATTCTAGGTCTCTTCGGTTCCAAATGAATTTTAGGACTGTTTTCTCTAATTCTGTGAGATATGCTATTGGTATTTTTATCAGGATTGCATTAAATCTGTATAACAATTTTAGAAGTATGGCCATTTTTACTGTATTGATTCTTCCTACCCAAGAGCAAGGGATCTCTTTCCATTTTCTGATATCCTCTCCAAATCCTTTCTGAGTACTATACTTTTCAATGCCGTAGTCTTTTATTTCCTTTGTTAGATTGATTCCCAGGTACTTCATTTTTTGGATGCTATTGTGAAAGGTGCGGTTTCCCTAATTTCTCTCTTAGTGAGCTTGTTGTGAATAGGAATGCTATTGATTGAGAATTGGCTTTGTATCCAGCTATGATACTGAATTTGGTTATGATACTGAATTTGGTTATTAAATCAAGAAGCTTTTAGTGGAGTTTTTGGGGTCTATGTAGAGTATCATATCATCTATAAATAATTTAACTTCTTACTTTCCTGTCTTTATTCCTTTTATTTTTTCCTCTTGTCTAATTGCTCTGACTAATGTTTCTAAACCTATGTTGAATAAGAGTGGAAACACTGAACATCCCTGTCTCATTCCTGATGTTAGAGTGAAAGTTTTCAGTTTTTGTCCATTCAGTATGATGTTGATTATTGCTTTGTCATAGATGATCTATCAGGCAGTGTTTTATTGAAGAAACCGACGTACCAAGATATATGAATATGTAAGAAATTACAAGATTGGCCTAGGATGATCATCCACAGAGTTGGATGAAGAAGTGTGCACAGGGTGTTTGCACACTGAACACTGAAGGATTCAGTCCAAGGTCTAGCGCTCCTGTAGTGTTGCGTGCAAGTCCACATCAGCAGGCCACTGGGTCTGTGATGGAAGGCTGAAGAGTCTGTGCCATAAGGCTGAGGGTCTGCACCAGAAGCCAAAGAGTCTGTGCTAGAAGGCTGAAGAGTCTATGGCAGAAGCTCAAGAGTGTGTTCTGGAAGCCAGGAGATGATGTCCAAGATGCAAGCGAAGACTGGAGCTCCTCCAAACAACAGAAACAGACCTGCCCTTCCTCCAAGTGATGAGCCACTCTAGGGTGGGTCTTTTACACCCTAGGGTATAGAATGGCTGAGCCAATTTAGTTAGACTTCTCTTAACTAAACTTCTCAAGTTGATACAATCAACCTTTACAGATGGGTTTTATCAGATTGAGATAAAGACCATCTATTCCAATTATCTATAGGGTATTTATCATGAATGGATGCTGGACTTTGTCAAACAATTTTTCTGTATCTACTGAAATGATCATATGATTTTTGTCCCTGGCTCTGTTAATATAGTGTATTACATTTACTGATATGCATATGTTGACCCATCCCTGCATTCCTGGGATGAATCTTAGTGGTAATTGTGTATAATTTTCTTGATGATTTATTGCATTCTATTTGCCAGTATCTTACTGAAATTTTTTGCATCTGTGTTCATTAGGGAAATAGGCCTGTAGTTCTCTTTTTTGGTTGGATTTTCTCTGGTTTTGGTGTCTGGGTAATGCTTGCTTCCAGGGATGAATTTGGGAGTATTGCTTCCCTTTCAATTTCAAGAAAGAGTTTGAGGAATAGCAACATTAGGCTTACTCTAAATTTCTTGTGGAATTCAGCAGTGAATCCATCAGGGCCTGGGCTTTTCTTTGTTGGTAGGTTTTTAATTACATCTTCAATTTCACTCACTGATATTGGTTTATTTAGAAGTTTTATATCTTCTTGATTCAGCTTTGGTAATTTATATGTAGGAATCTGTCCACTTCTGTGTTTTCCATTTTTTTAGACTACAAGTTCTTTAAGTAGGTATAGATGATCTTCTGGATTTCTACAGAATATGCTGTGATTTCACTCTTTCATTCCTAATTGCATGAATTTGAGTCCTTTCTTTCTTTTTATTGATAAGGGTTTGCCAATTTTATTTAATCTTTTAAAGAACCAACTCTTTGATTCATTGATTCTTTTCTTTTCTTTTCTTTTTTTGTACCAGGGATCGAACTCAGAACCTTGCGCCTGCCAGACAGGCACTTAGGCCACTGAGTTAAACCCCCGGCCCTATTTTTTGAGACAGGGTCTCACTATGCAGTTCAGGCTGGCCTTGAACTCACTTTGTAGCCCAGGCTGGTCTCGAATTCACAATGATCCTCCTCTTTGTATTTTTTTTAAGTCTTCACTGCATTAATTTCTGCTCTGATCTTTGTAATTTCTTCCCTCCTATGAGCTTTGGGCTTGACTTGCTCTTCTTTTTCTAAAAGCCTGAGGTTCAATATTAAATTGTTTATTTCAGCTCCTAATATGGGTATGCACTGCTATAAATTCTGGTATGTTGTATTGGCATTATTGTTTAATTGTAGAAACTGTCTAATTTCTTCCTTAATTTCATCTGTGACTCATTGGTTGTTCAAGAGGGTGTTATTTAATTTCCATGTGTTTATGAAGTTCTTGTGGTTTCTTTTGTCATTGATTTCCAATTTCATTGCACTATGGTCTGATAATATGCAAGGGATAATTTCAATTCCTTTGCATTTACTTAAGCATGATCTATGAGTATGTGGTCTATTTTGAAGGACATCCCATGTTCAGCTCAGAAGAATGTGTATTCTGATGCTGTGGGGTGAAACATTCTGTAGACATCTACTAATTCCATTGTTTAAGAGTTTGGTTCAGTTCTGCTATTTCTTTGTTCATTTTTTTGTCCAGTTGATCTGTGTATTTGTGACAGTTGGGTATTGAGGCCCTCTATTACAATTCTATTAGTGTGTATCTGATTTTCCATGTCTGCTTGAATATGGCTCCTTGACCTCCTCCTGCCAGTTTGAACTTAGTTCTGCCTCACTCTGACACCGGGAGCCGCCTGAGGGAGCCAGCCTGTAGTTGCTCTGAGTTCTGAGCTCAGTTGGCCTCTCTCTATGATGGTTACCAGCCAACAGCCCTCTCCTGAGGGACATCTGAATCCGAACAACTTACCAGCCACTGGAGTCTGTTGTACCCACTGCTCCCTATCTCTGTGAAGGCCTCTGGGGTTGCCAGTAGTCACCCTGAGTCTGCAGGTTCAAGTCACCCCTCCCACACACAGAATCAGGGCTCAGCGGGAAACCACCGCTTGCCACCTCCTTCTTCTGTGTTAAAGTTTCTCTCTTTGTTCTCCCTGTGGGCTTCAATTCTCACTTCAGATCCTTGCTGGTTCCCAAGAACCTACTTCTGTCCTTTTTCTCTTTCTCAGGTTGCTATATTCCAGCATTTGAACACCAAATCTCACACAGCCTATTTCTCTGCTGTTTACCACTCTGCTAGCTTCTTAGAAGTCCTAAAAAGTTTTTTTTTTTTTTTTTTCTTTTTGCAGTAGTACAGATTGATTCCAGGGGCACTCTGGTACATCTGCAGCCAATTAAAAACAATTTTTTTGCCTTAATCCCAGCACTCAGGAGACTAACACAGGAGAATCATGAGTTTGAGGCCAGCACAGGCTACACAGGGAATTTGAGGTCAGCCTGGGATACATAGGAAGATCCTGTCTCAAATAAATAAATAAATAAAAATTAAAATTTAATTTTGACATAGCCTCACTAAGTTACTGAGTTGCCCAGGCTGGCCTTGTAATTAGACTTGTGATTCTCCTGCCTCACCCTCCTTAGTAGCTGGGATCATGAGTGTGTGCCATTATGCATAGCATTTTTTAGTCGTATAGATAAGCCAAGGTGCAGGAACATATAATGACTAGTCTAAGGCCATTTGGGCAGTCAGTGGTAGTTGCTGAGAATAGGGTCTTTCTCCTTGTATATCAGAGACCTGGACATGTGCTACTCAAATTAGGGTCTGTAGATAAGCCATGTTCTGTGAGCTATTTTAACCTGTCCTTGGGGAACAGAACGAGAACGGGCCCCTCGAGGACCCACCCCGCTGGGTCAGAGTGACTCTGACCAGAGGACAACTAATCTGCCTTCCAGGGGACTGTGCGACTGGCGTGGACTCCAGGAAGAGAAACATGTACCTCCCGTATGCCTACTGGCACACGGGCTTAGAATCAAGGACAACCCCCCCACCCCCAAGCAACCTGCTGGTTTGGAGGTCTGGCTAAATTGATAGCAACTAAGGAACATTAAGCAACTAAATGCTAGTATTGTTTCATTGATTTTGCAGGCCTGGGGCCAGCAACCTGAACATCTCTTTGGAAGACGACAGTAGGCAATGTAGCAAATATGGGGGATTCTCTTCTGTCTTGTTTTTGAGGCCCAGTATGGTTCTCATTGTTTTGCTTTACTCTGATTTTTTTTTTTTTGCTTTATTTTATATTCTGTTTTTATTGGTTTTATTCTGTTTTGGTTTTGGTTCAGTTCTACTATACCTGTTGGAATGGTCAGCTATTCTGAAGATAACAAGATATACTATAGTAGCTATTATTTTCATAGTATCTTTCTTTGAAGTTCTGTACCAGTTCTGCTGCTTTGTTTTGATTGACTTTGTTCTGTTACGTCCTATTGGATTTTACAATTTTTAAAATTTAAAAAAAAATTTATTAACCTATCCTTGATGAGACAAGAACTTTCCCAGAAACCAACTTTGATGCTAAACACACTGTCTAGTTCAACTGCTATAATACTTTAAAAGTATACCTGAGAATTATTAATGAGCAATTTGAACTTTCATACTTAACCTGTTATACTAGCAAAGAATAAAGAACATAAATAAATGAAGGAAAAAAGAAAGAACCGAAACTGACATAATAAACAAATAAATGGGATCGTTTACAAGACATGGCTCCCAATTTTAACAACATACCATATGCACATGCATGGAGTTCCTGTCAGCCTCGCTGTAAACAGCTACGGTCTGCATACCCATTTTTTTGGCTGTCCGCATCACCCTGCAGGCAATTTCTCCCCTGTTAGCAATGAGGACCTTGGTAATGTTTCTTCCTGTTGAAAATATCATGAAGATCATACAGAAATGTTACTGAGGAAAAAGAAAAGTGAATGAGAATATGTCACTAACTAGTTGAGGGGGATTTGTTTTGGTAAAGTCAGCATAACAGAGCCTGGTAGTACTTGACTATGCATGTCTTTTCATGGAAACCCAAGATACCTCTACTCATATAGACTCTTAATTTACTTAGCTTTTTCAATTTAAAAAGTACTTTTTTAAGCAAAGGGTAAAATTATAATAATTTTTAAAATCACCTTAGTGCTGGGCGTGGTGGCATGCGCCTTTAATCCCAGCACTCAGGAGGCTGAGGTAGGAGGAGCGTTGTGAGTTCGAAGCTGGCTTGGGCTACAATGCAAGCGCAAGGCTGACCTGAGCTACATAGTGCGACCCTGCCTCAAAATACTAGGGCTGGGAGTTTGGCTCAGTGGCTTAAGCGCCTGAGGTTGTGAGTTTGATCCCCGATGCCACAAAAAAATAAATAAATAAAAGCAAAAATCACCTTAGTTAATAATAACTTATTTTTAATTATTACTACTTATGACCATGCCAAGGAGTCAACTGGAGCTCTGAGATTCATACAGTTAGAAACAAAGGAGCTGAGCGAGTCACTCCCTCCCCTCCTTCAACTGTAACCACAACACCACCCCGATGATTACCCAGGCTTCCTCTAGGAGGTTGCACAGATTGCCGACACGGGTAATACAGACAGTGGAGGTGCCTTGGGTCAATGGTGTCTCACACTATACACACTAGAGGCCTGAGTTATCAAGCCCCTTCTTAGTCCTCCCTGTTCTGCTATCATCCCACAATCTGTCTTTCTTTCTTTCTTTCTTTCTTTATGGTGGGGGGAGTACTGGGAATTGAATTTAGGACTTTGCGCTTGCCAGGCAGGTGCTGTGCCACTGAGCTATATCCCCAGCCCCTGACGATCTTTAATAAATGTAGCTGTTTACTACATACCATGAGGCGTGCACTTGGCAATTCTTTCCTTCTCCTACACAAGAACCTGGACTATTTCTGGCCCACTCAACTGTAACATTAGTTCTAAAAAATTACAGTACAGTATCCCTGCTTATCCTTGCAGAATTGATTTCAGAACCTCCTATGGATACAGAACTCCTGGTATGCTCAAGTCCCTTATATAAAATGGGGTAGTATTTATATAAAACCTACACATATCCTCTACCTTTAGATTACTTATCCTAGCCTAATACTGTTTAGGAAAATAATGGCAAGAAAAAAGTTTGTACTTGCTCAGTGCAGATCAATTATTTTTTATGACTATGCATTATCTATTATACATTATTTTAAAAATGAAGAAACTAAGGCTGAAAGAGGTAGTACATTCTTGAGATTATAAAGCTAAAAGAAGTGGTGAATCCAGAATTTGAACACAGGTCTGCCTCATTCCAGAATCCGCACTCTTGGTTACTCTGTCCCGTGCGCTCTCTCCCCCTGCACAGGGGACCATGTAGTTCTCTTCCAACAGAAATGCCCATGTGTCAGTCTACTGCCATCAGAAGGACATGCTGTTGCATTAATACATAACACATATTTCTGTCATCATACATGAAATAAATGTTCATTGGCAGTTTGTAATAAAGTTATTCTCAAAAAATAAGGTTTCATAGAACAAGAATCTATATAGCCCAAGAATTGTCACAGATTACAGGAGCTGCCGGGATGAAGTTTTGTTTTGTTTTGTTTTGTTTTCAGGATAAAGTATTTATGAGTATATTTGGAAGGTAAGTAGAGGGTTATAGCCAATCAACCAGAATATAAACTTTTACTATACTCCATAAGTTTTATAGTGGAGAAATCTCTAAAATTTTATCTGAAAAAAATTTACATTACCTAAAATAATTCTTTCAAAAGCATGGATTTAGACCATTGTAGTTATGCTTTTCCAATCTGATATGCTGAAGAGACTAAAATAGCAACATAAATATAAAATAGTCTCCATTACTACCTCCTATATTTTAGGTTCAACAGCAGGGGATTTGATATAAGCAAGTGAAAACCTGACTTAGTAATTAGCAAGAAAATTATCATAAAAATCCAAAACTTAAAAGGTTTGTGGGAACTAATTCTGTTATACACAAATTACAAATTAAACATTCTACTTTCTTAGTTCACAATCTGAAGCCAAGTCAAATACAATAAATAAAGTGTGTCCATACCTGTGGCTGTTGCATATTTCATGTTTCTTTGGTTCCAAGCCCATTTTCTACAAAACAAATCCAAAAAGAATTATAATTAATCAGAATATACACGATCAATCACTGTTCTTTCAAAAGAATCCAAATTTTTAAAAACATTGAGACCAAGTCCAGATACGATCTAAATTAAACCAGCTGGGGATGATGGCACACACCTGTAATCCCAGCAACTGGGAGGCTAAAATAGGAAGATCGCCAGGAGTTCAAGGCCACCTGGGAGTATATAGTGAGTTCAAGACCAGCAAGACGGGCCGGGGATTTAGCTTGGTGGCACAAGCACCTGCCTGGCAAGTGTGAGGTCATGAGTTCTATATCCGGTATGAAAGAAAAGGAAAGGACAGGAAAGAAGAGAAGAGAAAAGAAGAAACCTTTTGCTCTCTAACAAAGTGACTTAACAATACTTTTCTTTGTAGAATGAAAACTAATGCAAAAACCAGGAGTTAGATTTTTGGCCATTTTCCCCTTGCACTGCAAGTTCTAAACTGTTTATTCCTGATCCTGGCATTAAACCAGACTTAGAGACAATTAAAAAGCCAAGGTGCTTCAAGATCATCTACTTGGGCTTTCTTCAAACATTTTGACTATTATAGTAAAAACTACCTGGAACACACACAATTAGGTTTCACAAAAGAGGATTCACCCTGCATTTTGACACTTTCTATTTCATTAAATACCATGTGCTAGTCAAACGAGCTTGAAAAATACTCATCAAATTCAATCCTCTGATAAGACAGGACTGATGCTCAGACCAGAGAAGTAAACGGAAGCAAAGTGAATGACGACAGCAGACAGATCACTGCTTGTGGGGCCACAAGAGCCGAGCTCTTATCTGAGACCCTCCAAGGTCAAGTTAGTTTACATCAGTGTTTCTTACCCCTCTCCATCATTACCTTCCTAATGAGAAGACTTATATACTAGTAGGAGTAAGAGTTTATGGGAGGATTGAGCTTTGTGGGACCACAAACCATGATAACACCTAAGATACTTTTATTTTCCCAAGACTAATTTTTGCCCCTTGATAACATCCCAGTCAGTATCCATGCTCTACACCCTGGATTCCATGTCCTCACATAGGACAGAAGATGGCAAGAAGTTATTCTGAAGATAATTCTCAGTTTTAAAAATATATCATTCTATCCCAAATTCTTAAATTAAAAGAAATGGGCAGGCAGAACAACTTGTCTGGGGTGTCTTAGCTAGACAGAAACACGTGAAAGTCTACAACAATTTTTAAATTCTGTGATACCCACTGATTCAATAAGTTAACACTGAAACATTAGCCAAGCGCTGACAAAATGCAGGCCAGATTCACTTTGAGAATAAAAAAACAACACCTAGTGGTTTTCAGCTTGAGAGAATACGCTAGAAAACCAACAAATTGCAAAAGCAATCCCACCTTAGTCTTTCCCATCTCTATGTGGGAAATGTGGTAAAATAATGGTTATAAGGATTATTGTAGATTTTTCATAAAGCACATGATAAAAAAGCACAACGTATCTCACCATGTACTAAACTAAAATTGAAATGGATAATTAAAAAGTTAAATGTTATAACAGAACACAATCTGCTGGAAGATAAAATAGGTAAAACTCTAGAAGACACAGGTGTAGGCAAGAACTTTCTGTACACAACCCCAACTGCACAAGAAATAACATCAGGAATCAACAAATAGAAGAAGCCAGTTCACCCTTCCAGTAAGCCACACAAACCACGCGGGGCCCAGGAAGAGAGAAGCCAGGTTGACCTTCCCTTCAGCCGACTGGCATACAGGCTGAGAATGGAGAACACTCTCCCCGCAAGCAAACAGCTCATTCGGAGGACAGGCTGAATTAATAGCAACTGAGGTACAAAAACAGTTACCTGCTTGTATTGTTTGATTGAATTTGCAGGCTTAAGGCTGGTAGTCTGAGCATTTACTAGGGGTATGCAATATGGCAAATATGAGGGATTTCCTTCTGTCTTGCTTTTGAAATCCAAAATTATTGTCACTGCTTTCTTTTTGTTCTATTGTTTTGTTTTAGTCAATGTTCTGTTTTGATTGGTTTTATTCTGCTTTATTTGATTTGATTTTACTATGTTTGATGGAATGGCCAACTACTTTGAAGATAACAAGATAAATTATGGTAGCCATTGTTGATTTCCTATTATCCTGCTTAAAAGTTGTGCACCACTTTCACTGCTTTGTTTGGATTGACCTTACCTTGTTTTGTTTTGTTTTGTTGGGTTTTACTTCCTTTACAATAAAATAAAAGCTGGGTGTGGTGGCACACGCCTTTAATCCCCGCACTCTGGAGGCTGAGGTAGGCGGAGCGTTGTGAGTTTCAGGCCAGCTTGGGCTACAGCACAAGCACAAGGCTGGCCTGAGCTACACAGTGCAACCCTGCCTCAAAATAACTAGGGCCGGGAATTTGGCTCAGTGACTTAAGTGCCTGTCTGGCAGGTGTGAGGTTGTGAATTTGATCCCTGGTGCCACAAAAAAGAAAGAAAGAATAAAAAAATAAAATAATAAAATAAAATAAAAATAAAAAGAATCAACAAATGGAATCTCATTAAGTTAAAATAAAAAAAAAGTTTCCACAGCTAATAAACAACCAATAGAGTGAAGAGACAGCCTACAGAATGGAAAAAAATTTTGCTGGTTATTCCTCAGAGCACTAATACCTGGAGAATACATAAAGAACTCAAAAAAATTGAACCCCTCCAAATTATAGTACTCAACTCTGTATCCCAACAATGTGCTGACTGGTTTATTTCATTTTTTCACAATTATCTAAACTACAACTAAAGAAGTAACTTACAGGATTAAGAAATTGTGTTAAGCCGCGCGTGGTGGCGCACGCCTTTAATCCCAGCACTCGGGAGGCTGAGGTAGGCGGAGCGTTGTGAGTTCGAGGCCGGCTTGGGCTAAGCTACATAGTGCAACCCTGCCTCAAAAAACCAGGGCCGGGAGTTTGGCTCAGTGGCTTAAGCACCTGCCCTGGCAGGCACGAGGCTGTGAGTTCAATCCCCGGTGCCGGAAAAAAAAAAAAAAAAAAAGAAATTGTGTTAGACGGACATGGTGGTACACCTCTGTATTCCCAGCACTCAGGAGACTGAGGCAGAAGGATCATTGCAAATTTGGGACCAGCTTGAGCTACAAAGTGAGCCCAAAGCCAGCCTGAACTGCACAGCAAGATCCTGTCCCAAAAAGACA
This sequence comes from Dasyprocta punctata, assembly GCA_004363535.1. NCBI lineage: Eukaryota > Metazoa > Chordata > Mammalia > Rodentia > Dasyproctidae > Dasyprocta > Dasyprocta punctata. Next base: position 20,017 of record RJWM01011454.1, read on the forward strand.
AATTAAAAAAAAACCCAATTAAGAAATTGCTTTCATGGGCTAATTACACTCGGATTCAAGATAGCTTCTCATGCCTACAGTCCCACAACTGGAGATCGTCTCTGAGTTATTAGAGAATCACTGCATAAAAATAAATGTAAAATATTCATACTGGCCAGGTGTGGTGGTGCATGCCTATAATCCCAATGCTTGGGAGGCTGAGGTAGGAAGATCACTACGAGTTCATAGCCAGCCTGGGCTACATAGTGAGTTCAAAGTCAGCCTGAACTACACAGCGAAAAATAAAAATAAAACTCTCATACTGATAAAATTTTAATCTATAAATCATTAATAGGTTTAACACTCTCCAGGTGACAACTAGGTGAGAACTATTCTTTAGACAGTAGTTTAGCTATGAGAGAAAAGAGAGAAAGCAGGTCTGTGATAGTATCCTGAAGAGCCCTGGGAACCTGGGAAATCTCAGGAGGAAGAGAAGAGCACTACTGTTACTTTCACCCACTTTCTTATCTTGCTTGGGAGCTAGGTCTTATAAAAAAGAAGCGAAAAGCCAAGCCATCTGGAATCATTTGTGAAAAATACAAGCAAACAAAATAGTTGATCTAGGTGACTGAGTCTAGAAAGGCAGTTTATGGATAGATTCATTGGACCAGATTCGGTTTAAACTTGTTTCCATATATTAACTTGCATAAGTCAAAGTACCAATTTCATCACCTCCTTCTAGGTGAAGAAACTGATACTAAGTAACTCAGCCAAGGGTACACACTTAGTGAAAAGCTGAGATCCCAGCCTTCTGCTGCCTGTGCCCATGAATATTAAGCTACACTCTCTTTCCTGAGTAATGGAGAACCATGGTAACAATGAAGGAAACGAAGATACTTCGTGCAAACTCAAAGGTGTTTTCGCTACCGAAGTTATTGTCACTGGAGTCCAGAGCTCAAAATTTGAAATGGATCTGGAGACAGGTAGCTAGTGAGTTACCTGATAGCTTTGTTCGAACTTGGGTACAAGAGGTTTTGGTAAAACTTCCCAGCCTTCTGGAAGGTAAATTTGCTCTTGTTAATTTGATTCATTCCGACAATGGGAGAAAAAAACAAGGCTCTTAGGGGTTGGTGGGGATAGCTTGAGACGGATTCCTCAAAGGAATTCCTCGAAGTTCTGGCTCTTACTAGTTGTGTAATCTCGGGAAGATCGTTGACCCCCCTTGAGCTTCCTCAGAACCGGACTGTAAACACGTTCCACGCAATCGGTGCTGCAAAAGCCCGACGGAAGTGCAGGGAGGCAGGCCTGGCTCCACCTCTGTCCTCATAATGGAAAATCAGAAGCCAAGATCGGGAAGACGCCGGATGCATTACAGGACTGACAGCAGAATCCCCCGGAAGGCGCTGGGGTTTTCGCCGACCTCGGCCCCCCGCAACTCCCAGCGCTCACGCGAGTGGGTGCACCAGGCGCCTTGGTCTCGGCGCACTCTCACGCCCCTCCACCCCCGTTACCTCGGAGGCAGCAGCAGGATCGAGAGACGCTGCAACCGATTCCTCTCTGCCGTCACCAGAAGCACAGACAGTGCCGAGGCCACTGCCATATCCATGGAATCCGGTCACAGTAGGATGGAAAGAGTGAATCCCACGCATACAAACGCTTTCCTCGGCTCCGTATGTCTATTGTCCTTCTCTGGCCACCGTCCGATCCAATTACTGGTGGGGGCGTCTCCACGAGAGCCAATCAAATAACAGAGGAGGATTTCAGGGGCGACGATTGGGTGGTCTGGACGCATACCCACGGAGGTGTGGTCTCTTCCAGTAGCGCCCTCCGGCTCCTAGCGGATTCTTCGAAGATTGTTCTGTGTGGCGTGGGCTTCCCACGCTCTCCTTTAGCTCCAGGAGAATTCTTCCTCCGTGACCTTTCTCACGAAAGCACTAGCCATGGAGGAAAAAGCCAAACGGGGGTGGAGCGCAAAATATGATTCTCTAGTGTCCTCAAGAATGAAATAAGGTAACAAAAAACTACCCCTAAGCCGGGCAAGGTGGTGCACGCCACTCGGGAGGCGGAGGCAGGAGGATCGCCACAAGTCCGAGGCCAGCCTTGGTCACAGAGTGTGTCCAAGGGAAGTGTGAAATACGCAGCAAGACCCTATCTCAAAAAAAAAAAAAAAAACAACAACAACCAACTACTACTATAAAACATGCTCTAATTTACTATTAGGAACAAAATCAAAACAGAAATTGCAGAGTATCTAGAAAATGCAAAGATACTGTAAACACTGTGCTTATTTGATATAACCAAAACAGGGCTCATACGAAAAATCGCAGTAAATCAAACCATACAAAAATCATGGTATGTTTAAGGTTTTGGAAAAATAAACACGAGGAATGCACTAGGAAGAAATTTGTAGAGAAAGGACTCAATGAATATAGAAACTAATATCAAAGGACTAATGCATCTGGGGATTTAGGAAAAGTAAAAAATGGTTAATCAGAAAGAAAAAAAGCCGGGCTCGGTGGCGCACGCCTTTAATCCCAGCACTCGGGAGGCTGAGGTAGGTGGGGCGTTGTGAGTTCGAGGGCCGCTTGGGCTACAACGCGAGCGCAAGGCCAGCCAGAGCTACATAGTGCGACCCTGCCTCAAAAAACCAGGGCCAGGAGTTTGGCTCAGTGCCTTAAGCGCCTGCCCTGGCAAGCGCGAGGTTGTGAGTTCAATCCCCGGTGCCGCAAAAAAAAAAAAAAAAAAAAAAGCCAGGACTGGGAGTTTGGCTCAGTGACTTAAGCGCCTGTCTGACAGGCGCGAGGTTGTGAGTTCAATCCCTGGTGCTGCAAAAAAAAAAAGGAAATGTATGCATCATTATTGCCCCCAATTGACATGTTTTGAAATTTTTGTTTTATTTTTTTCCTTTTCTTTTTTTCTCTTTGAAATAAAATGGGCTTAAAAAGAAAAAAGAGAAATAAAGAAATAAAAGGAAAATACACAATAAGAAAAAGAAATATGAGCCGGGCTTGGTGGCACACGCCTTTAATCCCAGCACTCGGGAGGCTGACGTAGGTGGAGCGTTGTGAGATCGAGGCCGGTTTGGGCTACACCACCAGCGCAAGGCCAGCCTGAGCTACATAGTGCAACCCTGCCTCAAAAAACTAGAGCCAAGGATTTAGCTCAGTGGCATAAACGCCTGTCTGGCAAGCACGAGGTTGTAAGTTCAGCCCCTGGTATTTAAAAAATAAAACATGAAAATAAATAAAAGGAAAAATCATAGAAAAAACATACTACACATTTATAAGAAGGCACTTTTGCTCAACTTTAAGATACAAATTCGAAGGCTCACTCTGAACCCTCCTATCAGAATGTGTACCCTTTAACTACCTAAGCTGGATATATATTTGTGGGGGGGGTCTTTTCTAGACAGGGGTTCACTATGCAATTCAGGGTGGCCTTGAATCCACTTTGTAGCCTAGGCTGGCCTCAGACTCACAATGATCCTCCTGCCTCAGCCTCCCAAATGCTGGGATTATAGGCATGTGCCATCATGCCTGGCCTTGGAGTTCTTTTTTATCTTCCTGCTAAATTTCCAAATAAAACTTTTTTCATTAAAAACAAACAGCAAATGGGGCATGGTGGCACATGCCTTTAATCCCAGCACTCGGGAGGCTGAGTTAGGTGGAGTGTTGTGAGTTCGAGGCCAGCTTGGGCTATAACGCAAGTGCAAGGCTGGCCTGAGCTACATAGTGCAACCCTGCCTCAAAAAAAACCAAAAAACAAAAAACAAAGAAAAAAAAAAAAACACCTAGGGCTGGGAGTTTGGCTCAGTGGCTTAAGCGCCTGTTTGGCAGGCGCAAAGATGAGAGTTCAATGTCTGGCGCCAAAACATAAAAAAATAAAAATAAAAATAAATAAAAACAAACAACAAAAATCTGGAAGAAATGGGATGGTGTTACAAAAAAATATAATTCACCAAAGTAAATCCTGAAATAGAAAACCAAACCATTGTAGAAAATATTGTAAAACTAGAAAATATTATAAAGAACTATACCTCCTGCTACTCTACTGCTGCCTTCACCTCCACCTCACAGAGCGGTAAAAGACCACCTCCTCATGAAGGAAATTGTGCATAAATGGTAAAGACTTTTTGACTCAAATGCTAATTCTGTCCCAGAGCACAAAAAATGATGGACGTTTTCCAGTTCTTTTTATGAACTGAGCATAAATTGATACCAAAGTCAAAGGTCACACACACACACACACACACACACACACACGCAGTTATAGCTCAGTGCCTTTTAGGAGTATCAATGGAAAGATCCTAAATATTAACTAAAACATCCAGTAGCATATGAAAAACATAACGTTCTAACTAGCTAAGTTTTATTGCAGAAATCTAATGTCATTTCATCATTAAGGATTTATTAATATAGTTCATTTTTATAGCTTTATATTAATATAGTTCATTTTTATAGTTTTATTGCAGAAATCTAATGTCATTTCATCATTAAGGAATTATTAATATAGTTCATTTTTTATACCTCAGATTATGCTGCTGAGCTATATCCCCAGCTATAGTAATATTTAAAGGACAAGACAATTTTATGTTCATAGATGCTCAGTAGGTTTTTGACAAAGCCCAATATTTATTCTAGATTTTATTTATTTATTTATTTGGGAGGGTGTTGAGACAGGGTCTCACTGTGTAACCCAGGTGGGCCTTGAGCTCATAGCCGTCCTCTTGCCTTAGCCTCCCAAGCGCTGGAATTATAGGTGTGCACCACCATGCCCGGTGTTTACATTTTATTGTTTCAATTAAGCTTATTGATACATTTCAGATATAATGATCACATTCACCATAGGGAGTTTGTACCCATACATGATATATTTTGATTCCCCTTTTTTTCTCCAACCTCCTTCCCTTCAATGCATCTTCACCTCCCTATTTACAAAGCTTTCCTTTTCATCCTTTTTTTTCCTTTTCCCTTCCTTCCTTTCCACTTCCCCCACCCTAGTTTCCCTTTACTTTCAAACAATTTCTTCCCATTTCACAATATCTATTGTACATTTTGGTCCTTATTTACTCTTTCAGTTTTTCACACCAGGGAGACAATGTGAAGTTTACACGAGTCCAATTTATTTTGCTTAAGAGTATGGTCTCAAGTTGCATCCATGTACCTAGAAATGCCTCAAATTTATCCTTTATGACATAGTAGTATTCCATTATATAAAAAAACCAAATCTCCTTTATCCATTCCTCAGCTAATGGGCATTTGGGTTGTTCCAAGATTTAGCTATTATAAATTGTGCTGGTATAAACATGGGTGTGCATATATCACTGTGGTATGGTGTTTTGCATTCTTCTGGGAAGACATCCAGAAGGGAGACAGCTAGGCTTAATGGGACCACTAGTCCTAGTTTTTTGAGGAATCTCCACACAGATTTCCACAGTGGTTGCACCAGTCTCCCACCAACAATGGAGAAGGCCTTTTCCCCACAGGCCCTCCAGCATTTGTTATTGCTTGATTTCTTGATGATAGCTCTTCTTCCTGGAGTGAGGTGAACTCTCAGCATTGTTTTAATTTTCATCCCTCTAATAATCAGTGATGTGCAACATTTCTTCATAAACTTATTTGCCATTTGTATTTCTTCATCTGAGAAGTGCATATTCATCTCAGAGGCCCATTTCTGGATTGGGTCTTTCAATCTGAGAAGTCTGATATTTTTTTTTAGTTCTCTATATGTTCTACACGAGTCCTTTGAAGGACACATGGCTAAAATTTTTTACCAGTCTGTGGGTTGTCTTTTCACTCTATTGATTTCTTTTGTTGTGTAAAAACTTTTAAATAGGATGAGATCCCAGTTATTGATTCTGTTATTTCCTGGGAGGTCAGGGTTTTGTTCATGAAATCTTTGCCTACCTCTATGTCTTCAAGAGTTCTGCCTATTGTCTCTTCCAGCAGATTGTGTTTCTGTTTTAATATCTAGATCTTTGATCCATTTCAATTTTAGTATAGTACATGGTGAAAGACATGGATCTAGTTTTAGTCTTTGGCATGTAGAAATCAAGTTTTTCCAGCACCATTTATTAAAGAGACTATCATTCTTCTAATGAACATGTATGGCTCCTTTGTCAAAGATAAGGTGGATGAGTGTGTTTGGAGTTGTTTCTGCATCTTTTAATCTATTCCATTGATCCTCAGGTCTGTTTTCTTTTTCTTTCTTTTTTTTTTTTTTTTTTTTTTTTTTTTTTTTTTTTTTTTTTTTTTTTTTTTTTTTTTTTTTTTTTTTTTTGTTGTTGTTGTTTTGTTTTGCCAGTGTCATATTGTTCTTATCACAATAGCTTTGTGCTATAATTTCAAGTCAGGAATTGTAACGCCCCGTCTTGTCTTTGTTGATGAGAACTGCTCTTGCTATTCTAAATATCTTCTGGTTCCAAATGAATTTTAGGAATGTTTTCTCTAGTTCTGTGAATTATGATAGTGGTATTTTTTTTTTTTTTTTTTTTTTTTTTTTGCGGCATCGGGGATTGACCTCACAACCTCGAACCTGCCAGGGCAGGCGCTTGAGGCATTGAGCCAAACTCCCGGCCCTGGTTTTTCGAGGCAGGGTCGCACTATGTAGCTCAGGCTGGCCTTGCGCTCGCGTTGTAGCCCAAGCCGGCCTCGAACCCACAACGCTCCGCCTACCTCAGCCTCCCGAGTGCTGGGATTAAAGGCGTGTGCCACCACGCCCGGCTTGATAGTGGTATTTTGATTGGGATTGCATTAACTCTGCATAACGATTTTGGAAGTATTTTTACTATGTTGATTCCACATATCTATGAGCAAGGGATATCTTTCTATTTTCTGATATTCTCTTCAATCTCCTTTTTCAGAGTATGGTGATTTTCACTGTAGAGGTCTTTTACTTCCCTTGTTAGAGTGATTCCTAAGTATTTCTCTCTTTCTTCTTCTTCTTCTTTTTTTTTTTTGGAATGCTATTCTCTAAATTTCTTGTAGAATTCAACAGCGAATCCATCAAGGCCTGGACTTTTGTTGGTAGGTTTTTAATTAATTTTCAATTTCATTGACTAGCAGCTTATTTAAAATATGTCTTCTTGATTCAGTTTTGATAATTCATATGTGTCTAGGAATCTGTCCATTTCTTCTGTGTAGTCCATCTTTAAAACTCAGTAATTCATTAAGTGGTATTGGGACAAGTAATTAACTCTCTGGAAAGAAGTCTGATCTCTGCTCAATTCTCACACCCAACATCAAAATTCCAAATGTATACAAATGTTAAATATATGAAATGAAAGTATCACTGGGCATGGTGGTGCACAAAAAAAAAAAAAAGACATGAAAGTGCTAGAAGACATTAGAGGGAAATCTTAGGAGAAGGTACTTGAACCTACGACCTTTGCACTTAGCTACGTTTCCAAACCTTTCTTCATTTTGAGACAATCTTGCTAAACTGCCCAGGTTGGTCTTAAATGTTTGCTCCTCCTGCCTCAGTCTCCTAGAGTACTGCAATTACAGGTTGTGCCCCTACACCCCGAAAGATCCTGTTTTTATAGTTTTCTAGAATACGGCCATATAGTATGGTTTAGATCTAAAATGTTCCCAAAGCCAGGCATGGTGGCATATACCTATGAGCCCAGCTCTCAGGAAGCTGAGGCAGGAGGATTACTGTGAGTTCAAGGCCAGCCTGGACTACATAGTGAGACTCTGTCTTGAAAATAAATACATAAAATGTCCCCCAAAGTCTATTGTTTAGGGTGGGCTTTCAGAAGGGGATCGATCAATGGGCTGCCACATTCATCAGTGGATCCATCAACGTATTCGCAGCTGAGTATGCTGGTTGGAAGAGGTGAGTCACGAGGGCCATGACCTGGAAGGGCACACTTTTGTCCTCACTTCTTTCCTCTGCTGTGGGCTTCCTGGCTGCTGTGGATAGAGCAGCTGCTCTTCACCATGCCCTTATGCCATGCTGCTTCTACGTCAGAACCAGCCAGTTACAGCCTGGACCTCTCCTCTGCCTGCTGGGCAATGGCTGAGGCAGTTCCAAGTTGCCTCTTTTTTTCCCCAACCACTTTCAGTACCATTTGTGTTAGATTGGGTCCTCTAAGAAAGAGATGCCAATGTGAAAGCATTTTACTAGGTGAGGAAGCCAGAGGAGGCTGCAGAGCTTCCCACCAGGATGCCTAGCTGAATCTGAAGGAAAAAAAGACAGGGTGGGTGCAGTCCATGGAAAGACAGAAACAACAATAGAATGTAAAGAAATGATGCTGTTACCTTCCCATTACTCTAATAAAATAACTGAGAAAATCACTTATAAGTAAAAATGTTTATTTTGGCTCAGATTTGCACATCCCCGCCCAAAAGAGAGCAGCCCCATTGCTTTGGGGCCCTGAGGAGGCAGCACATTACGGTGGCAGCATGTCATGGGGCAAACCTGCTCAACTCTTCAATCCAGAAGAGACAGACAGGAAGGGTCATGATCTGAGTCTCCTTGCAGGGCACAATCCAAACCATCCCCCTCCACTGGGCCACACTACCCATGGATCTTCTGCACTTCTAAAAAGGGCCATCTTGAGTTGGGCGTGGTGGCACACGCCTTTAATCCCAGCACTTGGGAGGCTGAGGTAGGAGGAGCATTGTGAGAGTACGAGGCCAGCCTGAGCTACATAGTGTGGCCCTGTCTCAAAAGACTAGGGCAGGAGTTTGGCTCAGGGACTTAAGCACCTGCCTGGCAGGTGCAAGGTTGTGAGTTCGATCCCCAGTGCCACAAAAATAAATAAAAAATAAAAAGGGCCACCTTGGGGACAAAGGGTAACACATATTTGGGGACCTCCAACATCTAAACTATAGCAGAAGGCATGTCACTTCTCTGTGATTAGGTTATAAAAGTCTCTGCCCACTCTCATCACTTAGATAACTAATACAGATTCTCTTCTTATTCATCCAAGACCCTAAGAAGAGGTGACTGGGTCTCAGAGTATCTCACCTCCACTCCAGATCCATGTATGATTGCATCACAAAACAATCTACTGAGATTTGGGCTCTGTGGCAGGATCACAGTGCTAGGTTCCTTTTAGTACCCTGGTGAGCTAGGACACAGTGGTAGACCAAGCTCACCTCGAGTAGGTCTCCTCATGTAGGTCTCCTGGCTTTCTCATTCTTCACTAAGGTGCAGGTTTGCACTAGATCCTGTAATCAAATGGGCTCCGTGCAGTCCTGGATTTCCTGTCTCTTTTCTTGGTTTCCAGGTCATTCAGGGCTGGCCCTCTGTGGGAGACGGGAAAGGAAGATTAAGGCCTAACTAGCCTCTTCTGTGAGCACTAGGGAGAAAGGAGCGTGAGTGCATGCTGACATGCTTCAGAGAACCTTAATACAGCTGAGATCCAGTTGTTTACTGAGATACATACCATGCATGATGGGAGACTGATGACTCCTGTTTACTCTGATTGCTTATGCCTGTGTCTTGAGTAAATACAGCCAAGGTGCACCAGTCACTTGGGCTCTTAGTAACAGACCAGAGTCCCCTTGCTCCCTACATTTTAACATATCCTGTGTCTCTTTATGTTTCATCTTCTTAGCCACTCAGTCAGATACAAGCTCATAAATTGGCCCCCTGCAATCGTTAATGAGTAGGACCTGTTCCTTTCAGAGCATGAGAAACCCAGCTCCCTTCACCTCTGCTTTAGCACCTGTCTTTGAGTCTCCAGTGGAATTCTTCACAGGCTGCCGGCCAACAGAGGCACTCTCTGTTCCCAGGACCTCAGGCTCTGGCCACTGGCCATCACGCGGTTATCTTCTGAGCACTGGGGCTTGGGTGACCCCCACGCTGCAGTCCAGCTCTTTCAGCCACCTTTGGGCTTTCACTGCCTCTCTCTACGTCTCCTAGGCACATGCGGTTTGGCCTGGCCCTCTCTTTTCTGGCCTGAGTCCCCACCACCAGCCCGCCCAGGATCTCTGTACCCAGGACAGGCCCGCTGAGCCTCGACTCTCCCTCCTTCCAGGTCCTGGCTTCTCTTGGCCTCAAACATTCCCAAAGCCCCGAGCTGTCTGCGTCCGAGGGGCCTCAGCTTCCTTCCACCGCCGTTTTTCGGGTCCGGCCTCGTCCCGACTCGCTCCCAACTCGGCTATTTTCGTCAAGACTCGACTCCCTTCGTCCACGATCGTCCTTTTCCGGCCTGCCCGGGCTCACTCATGGGCGCGTCTGGTCCAGGAGGCCCGAGCGCTGGTCCTCCTCGGCTTCTCCGAACGTTTTCGCATTCTTCTGTCACTCCTCGGGTCACCGCGCCCCTCCAGGCTTCCTAGCCCCCAGGCTCGGGTCTCTTCGCGCCTGTTCCTGCCCCTCATGGGCCTCTTTAGGTGTCTTCGACTCTCCTTGGTTCTCTTTCCTGGACTTCGGTCCGTTCGTTTCTCATGGATCCTTCTGCTCCTCCGTGAGACCCCGCCATGCAGCCCCGGGTTTCGCCACGGCTCCTTGGTCTAAGGAGAGCCCTGCAGGCTCCAGCAGGTTCCTCGGGTGCCTCCGACCCCGCTCATCTCCCTCCGTACCTCCTCGGTCCACTCCGCCAAGTTTCGGGTCCGCTCGTTTCTCTTCGGGTCCTTTAGTCCACCGGCTTCGGCTCCCTCTGCCCCTCCTCGGTTCACTCTCAGGCCTCGGGTCCCTCCGCCCCTGCTCGGCTCTCTCCGTCAGGCCTCGGACCTCTTCGTTTCTCCTTGTGTCCCTGCGCGCCTCTTCGGCTCCCTTCGTTTGTGCTCGGTCCACTCTGCCAGGCCTTGGGTCTCTCCGTTTCTCTGAGGCGGTTTCCATCCATACGGGTTTCCTCACCGTCCTCGGAGCTGTCTCTTTTTGCGGCCCTCTGCACCCCTTCGCGTCCCCTCTCTGCCTCTTCGGGTCCTGCACTCCGCTCGGGTGTCCCCGGCAGCCCCTCCCGGATTCCGGCCCCGGGCCTGGGGTCCTGGCAGTTCCTCCTCCTGCCGCTTGATGGAGCTGCTTCTCATCCAACCCTCAACCCTGGGGTGCGGAAGGGCCCTTTGCCCCGCTTTCCGCCCACGGTGTCGCCTTACTGAAAGGGATGAAAGGTTTGTCTTCGGAGAAACGGGGAAAGGATAGGTGGTTTCCCCCTTCTTTTTTAAGGGATGAAGTGGGGAATCATGCAGTGGACGCCCTGGGCCCTGCTCGGGTGCCTCGCACCGCCGAGGTCCTCCCCGCCCGGCCTGGGGTCTCTCCGTGTCTTTTCCTTTTTTCTTCCGTTTTCGGCTTTGTTTGCGTTTTGAGACATGGCCTCGCTATGTAGTTCGGGCTGCCTTTATCTTCAAGGCCTTTAAAGTTTCTGCTCGTATCCACCTGCCTTCTTCCTCCACCGCATTCTTTTTGGAAGAGAAAAAGGCTCCGTAACCTTGAGTAACTTTGTCTCCTGACGCTGCAGGTTTTTTTAAAGTGCAATTTTAAAGTTACCATTCTTCTTGTCTCCTTTCTACCTATTTTTATATATTCTATCTTACATTGCCGTGAGTTCGAGGCCAGCCTGAGCTACGTAGCGAGACTTGTCTATAAATAAATAAATAAATAAATAAATAAATAAATAAATAAAATTTTAAAAAGACAGAAGGAGACTATTATTAGATGAGAGAAAAGGCGTAAGAGGGGATTATAGGTGCAGGTAACAGCACAGATGGACATAAGCAAACTAGATGATATACATTAACCCCTCCCCCCAAAATTTGTGAAACTGGAAAGGGCAGGATAAGAGGCGAACTGAGGGGGAGTGAAAGTGATCAGGCAGGTGCGAATATCTAAATTACAGAGTATAAAGAAAAAGCGTCATATAAGGTAAACAAGTAAATGCTGACCTACAAACACGTGCAAGGATGATCCCAGCAGGGTTTTTTTTTTTTTAATCCTAGCAATTTCATAATATGAAAAAATTAGGAACTTCAATATTCCTCGGAAGAGAAGCAAATGATGCTATTTGTACAAAGGAACACTGAGAAAATTGAAAATGATGTTGCTTTATGCACACAATTATCAGGAAAACATCCATTATGCAGCTGTTGAAAGATAAAAAAGATAAAAATGGGATGTTATGTGTGACCCCATTATTTAACCGCATGCTTTTTATACGTTTTGTTTTGTCTGTCTGTCTCTTGGTTTTTGTTTTGTTTTGTTTTGTTTTGCGGCACCGGGGATTGAACTCACAACCTCGCGCCTGCCAGGACAGGCGCTTGAGGCACTGAGCCAAACTCCCGGCCCTGGTTTTTTGAGGCAGGGTCGCACTGTGTAGCTCAGGCTGTGTCTCTTGGTTTTTGACACAGGGTTTTTCTATATAATTTAGCTGGCCTTGAACTCACTATGCATCCCAGGCTAGTCTCAAACTCTTAGCGATCCTCTTGCCTCAGCCTCCCAAGTGCTGGGATTATAGGTGTGCACCACCATACTGGGATATATTCATTTCTAAAGAAAAATAAACACTCAGATCCTCAACTAAGGATTTTGCTACACTTTAGAAATACTGTCCCCTTGGCATAGATGAAATTTCCAGATTTATTCCAGGTAGAACGTTCTACCCTGGTCTTCTGGAATTCAATCCTAAGTAACACATAACACATCTACTTCTGAGGGATACAGAATCAGGGAGCACATCAGGTTGGTGGACTAACACCCACACCCACACACATGTATCATCTAATCCTGTGGACAGCTATAAGGGTTGCAATGGTACAATATGCCTTTGTGGCCCTGTGTGGTGGCAGTCACCTATAATCCCAGCACCTCAGAGGCCAAAGCAGGAGGTATGCTTCAAGACCAAGGCCAGCCTGGACAGGGAGACCCTGCCTCAGAAAACAAATAACAACAAACCAGGTGTGGCACAGGCCTGTAACCCTAATACTCAGGAGGCTGAAGCAGGAGGGTTGTTGTGAATTCAAGGTTTGTCTGGGCTACAAACTGAGTTCAAGACCAGCCTTAACTGCATGGTGGGACCCTGTCTCAAAAAACAAAAAATACAAACAAACAAACAAAATAGACCTTGTGGTCCTGGCTTGCTTTGTCTTTAACTTTGAATGCATTTCTCCTCAGACTGGGGAAACAACTAAAAATACATTATCTTGTTTTTGCAGTAAAACTTGCCTACAATAGAAAAATAAAATCCTATCACTGAAGAGGGAATGTAACAGTTTTCCTAAAAGTGAATGAACACCTTTGACCAGTACTGGAAATACATGTTGATTGTTGTCTTTTCAATTTGAGGGAAACCCTGGAAGGAAACATGAAGGCCTGGGAAGAGAAAATAGTTTGTGGGAAGAAGCAACTTTTGGGACTTTTTGAATCCCTTTGGCACTGAGCCATTTTGGTTTCTTTTCTAGACCAGTGTCTTCCCAGATCTTAAAAATATGTTCCTTAATATTTATTTATTTAGGTCTTTTTGAAACAGTTTTGCTATGCAGTTCAGGCTGGACTTGGATTCACGTTGTAGCCCAGGCTGGCTTTGAACTCACAGTGATTCCCTGCCTTGGCATCTCCAGTGCTGGGATTACAGGTGTGCACCACCACACCCAGCAAAAATCTGTTCCTATTGGTGTAATAAATGACACTAAAATGGAACTACTTGGGAAAAAAAGGAAGTTAGAATCCTTCCTCAAGCTAAACATCAAAATGCATTCTTGCTGTATTAAAGAGTAAAATACAGGTGAATAATTGTAATGGAAATAATGTAAGTGTTCTTTAGTAGTAAGAGTGATTAAATAAATAATACTGTATCCCTCGGTGTACTAGGAAATCATTACAAAGTAGCAATCTAAATTCACTGATCTGCAAGTCATAAGTACAAAATACCAGATAATGTGTACTGTTATCCCTATTTTCTTTATTGCTGTGAACACAGGGCCCTGCTCGTGATAGGCAAGTGGTATCAGGATCTGGGCCTTACTAGGGACTTCTTATCCTTGAACAAAGAAGTGAGCAAAAAAAAAAAAAAAAAAAGCACAAAAGGCAGTGAGGTCTTACTTTTATTAAAGTATGGAAGGTAGGAAAAGAGGCACACTGGTAGAGTGAAGATAGGCCACGGAAAGGGTTTCCAGTGGCCACAAGGTCGTCTTTTATGTCCCCCATTCTGACGTCCACCTAAGCTATCCTATCAAGAGCCACTGAGCCCAACTCCCGGCCCTAGTTTTTTGAGGCAGGGTCGCACTGTGTAGCTCAGGCCGGCCTTGTGCTAGCGTTGTAGCCCAAGCTGGCCTCGCACTCACAACGCTCCACCCACCTCAGCCTCCCGAGTGCTGGGATTAAAGGCGTGGGCCACTACAGCCAGCCCCGCTGGAGTTTTGTGCCAGAATTGAAGACAGCACTTGATTGGTCTCAGGTGCGAGGTGCATGGGGTTGGGATCTTCGTGATTGATGGATCACGCCCACCACTGGCCACACCCTCCTCCCCATCACTGAGCTCCTACTCCCCCCGCCCGGCACCCCCCCCCCCCCGTTTTATCTGGAATGCGACCCACCCAGTCCTGTGGGCATGTGTATACAGCGGTGAACTTGCACCAAACAGAATCCCTCCAGGTTCTCTCAGGGGGCCAGAAGGAAGGCCCTGGGGAAGTGGCACCACTGTTACTTCATAGAATGCTTTTTTTATAATGCTTTTAGTTATTTCTATTATTTACATTCAGTATTTTCCAAAGCAAAAATCTAAACTTTCTGCCCTCCTTTCTTTTGTGGTACTAACGATTGAACCCTGGCCTTTACACCATGCTACATCCTCAACCCCACCCCAGTCCCTTTTTAAATTTTTAATTTTGAGACAATTTTGTTAAATTATGAAGTTGCCCAGGCTGGGCTCAAATTTGTGATCTTCCTGCCTCAGCCTCAATGGTAGCCACCTAGAGGTGTGTGCCACCTTGCCCAGGTCCAAACTGATTTAGCATATGTGGTGCTGAAATGAACACATCAAAGCTGATTTCAAAAAACCTACTGGAGAGTTCTGGACAAAAGACTACTATCTGAAAGGCTCCCTAAATATTCAATGCCTACCCCAAGAGCTGGTATAAACAAGGTCCTATGTGAACTGTAGGCAGCTTTATCATTAGTGTGCTGTGGAAAAGTTGGATTTGCTCAACTACATTAAGTAATCTGTTCTATATAGTTTTTTTTTTTTTTTTTTTTTTTTTTTTGAGACAGGGTCTCACTATGTAGCCCACATTGGCCTCAAACTCAGTGATCCACCTGCCTCAGCCTCCCAAGTGCTGGGATTACAGGCATGCACAACCACACCTGGCTACTGTTGTATATATAGTTTTAAGTACTTACATAGAACATTTAAAACTTTTAAAAAATCTCAGTGTTGCTAGGAAATTCCCGCTAAGAAATTCAGCTGTTAGGTCACAGCATTGTGACTGACTGGTTTCATGTGCTTGGCTCCTGTCACAGGCAGGCTGGCTCTAAGTGAAGGTGCGAAGGTGTGTCCCTGGGGGAAACCTTGGGGTCACCAGAACAGTCACTGCCTCCAGTCAGTCTGAAGGGGGCACCCTGTGAAACGTGGAGCTCGGCAGTGCGGAGCAGAGCCGAGGACATGCTGTGCTGACTTGGTCCCCTTCCTGCTCAGCCTGGGACAGCGTCCCCGTCACTTTACAGCGGCTCTGTCCCATTCTCTATGTGAACAGCTGCACTCATGTTTAAGGGAAAACTCCATTATATTTCATAATAAACACCTCATCCTCCCCCAACGGAGTGCCCAACTGTGTGTGTTCCTCAACCTGATTTAAAAAAAAAAATTGATGGAGTTAAAGACAAGATGCAAATTAGTTTCCATTTTTATTAAAGCTGTGTATTTCTAAGGAATATATTACACTTAAAGTTCAATACCATAAAGAATAATTTTCAAATCTATTTGACTTATTAAAAATGTAAACGTAAAATAATTCATCGCTCCCTCCCTAGCCCCATATATTTATAAATATCTATAAACTCTTCCTGTCAGGTAAGCTCTCTCTTCACAATGAGAAGCAGCCTTTACTGAAACACTTTACTCCACTGGGCTGTGAGCTCATTCATGGCCGGGGTAACCAGTGCTGTGACTGTCGTCCGCCTCCTGAATACACAGCCGCCCTGGCATCGGGCTCTTCAGGACGCTGTCATGAGCCACATACCAGCAGCACGGGCTGGGAGCAGTGGGTGAAGCTCTGGTGTCCTGGGAGGGTTCCCAGAAGTCACCTCGCTGTGTCTCACACGGCCTTGATCCGGGTACAGAGCAGTGATAAAATCGTGGGGGATGCTCTGCTATGCCTTTTGATGCCTAAACACCTGAACCCTCAGAGAACTGTTTCCACTTCCCAATAGTGACAAACTCCACGTCAGTACAGGATGGAAACTGATGTTAAGCAGGATTTACGCATACCATTTTTACAACGTCTGGTTGGTCTTAACAAAAAGTTAGCATCCTATGGGAAAATGTGTGGGTTATCAATTCTAGAAATAAGCCAGGAAAAAGGCTGCTTTCCAGGAGTGAAGCAGGATTTACAACAAGCCGGCCCGAGTGCTCGCCAGTGCCAGGCCGTGACATGTCTTTGGCTTCTTCCTGTGACTCCTGTTCTGGAAAACCTGCAACGAATTCATGTGATACTTTTGATAACTGGGACCTTAAAACAATCCAGGTGAACCTAAGCTGGAACTGAAAACCGAGGTAGTCTGCAGCAGCACCTGACCTCTTCTGAGCTGGGAAGGGACTCCAGGCTCCTGTCCCCAAGTCAGCTGCTCACCTTCGCTCCTGGGCTCCATGACTACCACCATGCTGCAGCCTGTGTGCTCCCGCGCAGGGAACTGGTCTGGGCTCTGCTGACACGAAGGGCTGGCCTGACACACAGTACCAATGTTGCACCACTTCAAATTCTTCATTCGAAACTGAATTCTATACCAATGGTTCTGCACTGAAATCTCAGATTTTATTTAAAAAAAAAATTTTTTTTTTCTTTTGAGAGAAGGTTACTATGTAGTTCAGGCTGGCCTTGAACTCACTATGTAGCCCAGGTTGGATCTGAACTCATGGTGATCCTCCTGCCTCAGCCTCCTGAGTGTTGGGGTTACAGGTATGCGCCACCATGCCTGGTTTGAAATCTCAGATTTTAGAAGTCTCTGCTTCATTATCATATTCTAAGTGACTCAAACGTGCCTCTTACCATTTGCTACTACTCAGTGTCTTGCTGAGTACATGGTACAAAATCTGAGGCAGCCTTGCCCAAGCCTTACTAACCGGATACAGGCGCTGCTGCAGTGAGGGCCTTGCGGGGTGCACTGGTCCTTGAAATTAAGTTTCATTTCTGTGCAGAGAAAACTCTAGGCCATCAGATCCCAACCTTAATAAATATATATATACAAAAAAAAAGTCATCTATAATATTTTCTCTAAAGTCATTAGTGCAAATATACCAATAAAAAGTAAAGCAAAAATATATTTCAAGTATAAAAAGCACCATGCTTGGAAACAACACTGCCTAAATGGTGTCACTGCGCAACAGTCACAATACAGCTGGGCCTGTCACTTCGAATCTCAATACGTTAGGAACCCATGCCATTTTTGGTGCATTTTTTTATGCATCTTTGGGAGATGACTTGTGATTGTTAACAGGTATGGAAGTTGAGATTGTGTTTCTTTAAAAATCTGCCTCCATTCTCTGAACCTGCACAATTTAAAGTCTGCGTAGTGCAGACAGAGCCCGAGCACCAGCCTGGGGATCGTCCCTTCCTGCTTCACTGCAGCCGGATGACCACGGAGCCGGCTCCTCACCATGGCAAACACTTTGCCTGGTACCACACGCAACACATTATTTTAAATGTAGGCATTTTTGGTTTTAACTCACCATGTAGCCTAGGCTGGTCTTGAACAAGTGGTAATCTTTCTGCCTCAGCCTCCTGGAATTTTGGGATTACAAGTGTGTGCCAACACACCCAGTCTAAATGTATGCATTTTTTTAAAAATGACTTTACGCTGGGGCTGCTATCTGGCTCTAATGCCATGTAGCCAGTTGGAATTATGCCCTAGTAAGAAATACGCTGCTTTGCTCGCTTAGCACAATTTTTTTTTCTGGGCAATACTAGAGATTGATCCCAGGGTCTCAGGGTCTCACCTGCAGCAAATACATATATATATATATATATATATATACACATACATATATATATATATATATATATATATTTTTTTTTTTTTAGTCAGAGTCTTGCTAAATTCTCCAGGAATTAGCAAGGAATCCTCTTTAACTTGTGATTCTTTTGCCTCAGCCTCCCAAGTAACTAGGATTATAGGACTAAACCACCACTCCTGGGTAATAACTGCTTAATGGAGTACTCAATAACTACATGCTGGGTAGAAGGAAGGGCTTGTTTATAATGCCACAGGGATTCACCAGCTTTAGAGGGAAAAACAGAGCAGCACTCATCGTTAAAGAATTTCAGAGCAGCCAAGTATGATGGCATGTGCCTACCACTCTAGGAGGCTGAAACAGGAGAACTGCAAGCTCAAGTCCAGTCTGGGCCACTAAGCAACTTAGTGAGATTCTGTCTTGAAATAAAAAACTAAAAAAGGGCTGAGGATGTAACTCAGTGTGAAAGTCCTGGGTTCAATCCCTAGTACCACCACCACCAAAATAATCATCATCATCCCACTATCATCGCCATCAGAGTAAAATGATCAAACGGCGTAGGTGAGCTCTAGGGCAAGAGAACTGCTCACCAAGTCTGGTGGGAAGAGGAGAACCAAACGCAGGGAACAGACAGCCATCTTCCAGCTTCTGGGTACTGAGCCCTGCGCTGAGTGGTGAGTGGACCTGTACAGCGGGGCCTACACAAGGCCTGTACTGGCTACTGGTAAACAACTCAGATCATCTTGGTTGACCTGGTTTTCTCCTTATCCATAAAAGAATTTTCAGATATTAGAAATTCTGTAATAATTTTTTAGCCCACCTGAAAATAATTCCATCCTGTTTGTGTCAGGATTTCTTTTTATCTACACTGGACAAAACAGAATACAGTAATTCTGCGTGCTGGATTCTGGTTGTCACAGCTATTATCTGAAAAAGTAAAGTTTTCTTGTCTGTGTATCTTCCACTTTTTCAGGGTGGCATATTTCATGCTGCTTCCAGGGGTTTTCAAGTCACCATTAAACTAACAGTGAGTGCAGGCAGATGCTGAGTTCTGCGGGTGGTGAGGACGGAGCCTACACAGAGACAGCAGTGTGTGTCTTTTTCTGCCACTGGTAGAAAAGGAGGCTTGGTTAATTTATAGGATTCAGCAAGAGAGAGCTGAAAACTTTAAACAATATGATGAGAACAATGATTGAAGTGTACCACGTATAGCCACTGCACTTAAAATAGGTATAATAGTGCTGCAGAAATCCTAATTGGATTATTTTCTGTAAATCTAATTTACACTTCTGAAGACAAGTTTCACAAGTTACACTTTTGTTTTTTGAGATAGGGTCTTGCTAGATAGTTCAGGCTGGCCTCAAACTCGCCTCAGCCTCCTGAGTGCTGGGATTACACATGTAATCCAGCCACACCCAGCTTGTTTTGTTTTTTGAGACAGGGTCTCACAATGGGGTTCAGGCTGGCCTTGAACTTGTGACAACCTCCTGCCTCAGCCTCCTGAGTGCTGGGATCATGGGTGTGCACCAGCATGCCCAGCTCACAGGTTATAATCTTGCAAGAATTAGCTGCTATCTGTCTGTGTTCTGCAGTATTGATGATGACCTTTCCCATCATTTCAGTTTAACACAGATGCTGAGGTATGTGATCGCTGTGAAAATCCCACCGGTTTCCTGTTTTCACGACAGGGGAGGGGGACTGCACGTCCTGAAAGCAGAGTGACTTGGTGACTTGGGTTTCCTTCTCCTCCTCTGAGCTCTGAGACGTGGCGGCTGGTCAGTGACTGCTGTGCAGCTCTGCTCCAGGGTGATTCTGGCCACTGTCATCTGCACAGGCTGGCACTCGCCCAGGTTTGTGCTTTATCCACAGCAGTGTGACACAGAGGGGCTCCTCTGTTCCTAGTGCCACACGCACAGCAGGACCCCAGCCAGCACAGGAAACAGGTTGCCCAGCAGCAGCCAGAGGGTGACCACCAGGTTGGAGGAGCGGGAGCAGAGATCTAGGGTGAGAAAGGGCAGAGTGACCAACGGCAGAAATAATAAACGGGGACGAATAAAGAGTGACTTCAAGGCCCTGAGTTCAATCCCCAGCACCACCAAAAAAAAGTTTCTTCCTGAGACCAGGATATGTGCAGGTTTTGTCTATTATGGAAACAAGATATATGGGGCCTGGCTTCCTCCTCGTCCTCCACGCTCTCCAACTGCCCTCCCAAGTCTTGCCCCCAACTACCCCAGTGGCCTCAATCCCTGCTCCTCTCTCACAATGAGATGCTGACTCTTTTCTCTTTCCTAGAATTCTCTTGTTCTTCTGCATCTTTTTCCTCCCCTCCTCCTCCTTTTCCTTCTTTTTTCAGCAGTACTGAGAATTGAACCAAGCACTATACCACCAAACTGAGATACATCCAAAGCATGTATGTATGTATGCATATATATATATATATTCTTCCTTTTAAAGACAGGGTCTCCTTACGTAGTGCAGGCTTCTAATTCTAGCCAAAGCAATTTAATAACAATAAAATTGTCTTCCTAACAGCTCTACACTTTAAGAGTTAACTGAGCATATTTAACATCACATTTATTGTACACGACATCAAAGGACCTAAGATTCTACCTTATTTCAAAGAGCTCAATGTGTCATTATATTACAACTGCAGAAAATCCAGCTGTGTAACCTACTGTGTAGGAAGGAACGAGTCTGACACAGCAGGCCTGGGACTGCTACCCTAGAAATTCTTGCAAAGCTGGTCCTGAGCTACTGCATCCTTTGCCCCTTTCACTCCCACAAACCTCACCCCTGACCACAAGGCTGTGAAGACCCAGCTCAAGCACTGGTCTCCCCACACTCACACTTTGCTCATAGCCCCTGGGGACAGAGCCTCCAGGATTCTGGAAAGAAAGGAAGTCAATCTCAGAGACGGATAAACCAACCCTAGTTGGATATTTTCAACCAGCCCCGGGAACAGGCAAAGGACAATGCAGTTTCATTTTAAAAATACCTCAGGTGAGAAAACATTGCATAAGGTTTTCATTGCTACTATTCTAAAATGCCAACCCATCACAGACTCTTGTGGTCCCTTAAATCACAGGTTTTTTGTTGTTGTTGTTTTGTTTTTTTGGTCTTTTTTGAGACAGGGTCTTGCTATGCAGGCTGGCCTTGGGCTCACTTTGTAGACCAGGCTGGTCTCAAACTTACAACGATCCTCCTGCCTCAGCCTCCTGAGTGCTGGGATTACAGGTGTGCAACATCACACCTGGTTTAAATCACAGTTTTGGTTGAGAATTTATGACTCTTCTCTGAGTCAGCCTCAGTTCAAACCCTGTGGACACAGACAAAGGCCTTTCCCAGCCGGTGCTGGCATTTCTCCTCCTGGTTCTCAACAACTTCACTGGACTCCTGCGGATTTCATTTTTGGGCCTCAATTCTACCGGGTACTCTCACAGACCGAGCAGAAGGGCTGTGCATCCTTGGCCAAAAGTCTGCGATTCCATGTGTTCTGAAGGCCAACACTCCATGCAGAGCTGAAGCCACAAGAGCAAAGCTCTGCACCTGAGCCTGCAGGGACTTTGGTGGAAACACAGCACACTTTCCCAGGGCCCGGGGCAGGGAGCACCCGACACAGAAGTGACCTTCGTGCTAACACTTGGGGCTCGGTCCAAGATGGCTCCTCAGCCTTGAAAACACCCTGAAATCCATCAGGCCTGGTCCCAAGCTGCCCAGACAAGAGGTTCCTACACTGGAGAGCACCCGTCTCCGCCAGGCTCCGTACTTCTGTCTCGTCCGTGCCGCGGTCTCCAGACACCATTTTTGTCTCCGCAAGGATGGCGTCTCTTGTGAGAGAACCTGCTCTGGGGTTTTCCCCTCACCTGCACCTCCCTTGCTTATGGGGTGGTGGAAATGTAGTTAATTACTTCTGGATTTAATGAGCAAAACTTTGTTGACAATTTCAAGATGAATGGATGAATCATTTACTTTGTGACCTTCACTGGGATATTTTGTGCAAGTCAGGCTATGCACACGGCAAATTTGCTTTTGCTGAATAGATGTGCCAGGTTCCCTGACCTTCCATGTCTTTTCGAGACAGGATCCCACTGTGTGGTTCAAGCTGGCCTACAACTCACAGTGATCCTCCTGCCTCAGCTTCCCTAGTCCTGGGATGAGAGGTATGTGCCACCACGCCTAGCATGGATTTCTTTTTCTTTTTTCTTTCTGTACCAGGGATCGAACTCACGACCTCGCATTTGCCAGGCAGGCACTTGAGCCGCTGAGCTAAATCTCTGGCCAGCATGGATTTCTAATCCTCATGGGAAGGACTTTCTCCCACAGAACTGTACTTGGGAAGCCCAACTTGTGCCCAGCACCACTTGAGGCAACTTCCACGCCCTCAATCACCTCCCGCCTTCCTCGATCACAGGGAGCACTCACCAAGGGGCAGCGCCCGGGTGAGGTTGGCAGCCGGAGGATCCGTTTCTGGAGGGCACTGCTCACAGAAGTCCCAGCAGAACGGGCAGAGCAGGTTCCCGCCATGGATCCAGCCGTTCATCTGAATGCTGACGGGCAGGACCTGCCCGGCCCGGCTGCACGGATACGCTGTGTCCTGCACCCAGACCTTCAGACCTTGAGGGGAACAAGAGATCTTCAAACAAAGGGGAAAAGAAACCAAGTCAGTAAATTCCAGGCTGTGAGATTTCTCCTTCGCTGCAGGATAACGTGTTAAAACTTACTAAAAACATTGGCTATAAAGCACAATCTGTGATGTGGGCTTTTTTTTTTTTTTTTTTTTGTGGCACCAGGGATCGAACTCACAACCTCACAACTGCCAGGCAGGCCCTTAAGCCACTGAGCCAAACTCCCAGCCCTAGTTTTTTGAGACAGCGTTGCACTATGTAGCACAGGCCGGCCTTGTGCTCACATTATAGCTCAAGTGGCCCAGAACTCACAACGCTCCTCCTATCTCAGCCTCCCGAGTGCTGGGATTAAGGGCATGCGCCACCATGCCCGGCTAAAAGCAAATTTTTAAAACATTTAAAAATTACTGTTCCTTCAAAGTTGTTTTTGACAGATACTTCATGATAATTTGAATCACACTACTTCACTTTGAACTTTGCTGGAACTCAAAAAGACAACAAACAGAAAACCAACAACAAAGTGTGACCTCTTCCACAAGTGTGTCGCTCCATCCTGTATCTAATAAGTATTGCTCAGCTCAATGTAATCATGCTTTTAAGGAGAAACTGAGTGAACCTGTGCTCTGCACTTCCACCACGCTGTTCCTGTCTTGGAGCAGCCAGCCATTGCCTAAACCCCTGAACCATGAGCCAAGCAAACCTCTCCTTTTGTTTTTGTTTTATTTTGTTTTGTTTTTGTCTTTTTGAGACAGGGTCTCCCTGTGCGGTTCCGACAGGTCTTGGACCCACTTTGTAGCCCAGGCTGGTCTTGAACTTGCAATGATCCTCCTGCCCCAGCCTCCCAAGTGCTGGGATTATAGGACTGTGCCACCACACCCAGCAAACTTCTCCTTTAAAATGTGCACATTAGGCCTTTAGTCCTGGTGATGGGAAAGCTGACCAATACACCATTCTTACAACTTTTCTATTAAAATAAGTTTTTAAAAATCAAAATAGCTAATCAAATTTGTTAGCTGCTTAGAAATCCAATAATTTTCCTACATAAATGGTCCTAGTATTAAATAACAGTTAAATGACTGTTAGGCACAGGGAATCCAAGTGTACGCAATCTTTGCAGATGGTGTTATGAATCTGTACAAATCCTTCATCCTGGTAGAGGTTACAAAACAGTGAAAGAGCCTGAAAAAGTCACTTTCCTATCCTAGCTCCATCTTCTGTAACCTGATCTCTCACTCACAGAACCTTTCAAAATACGTTCCAGTACTGCATTAAACAGTAGAACAGTGTATGTAAACTTTTTTAAAAAACATTTTTTTGTTGGTGGTAGAGGTGCGTTTTTTTCACCGCTTGGGTCCTGAGCATTGAACCCAGGGCCTTGTGCCTGCTGGGCAAGTGCTCTAGCTCTGGCTACATACCAGCCCTGGAAACATGTGCAGTAATGAAAAATGAACATCAATCAGTATGTAACCAGGAAGTGACTGTCAATGACGATACTTTAAAATGATGCTATATTCTACAGTCATGAGAAACCGCACTGATATTGGAAACACTCAGAAAGGTGCACCCCACGAGAAGTACTACGTTAGGGCTGGGGATGTAGCTCAGTGGTACTGGACTTGCCTAGCATATTCGAGGCCTTTGGTTCCATCCCTAGCACCATAGCACTGAGAATAAAAAATAAAAAATACAACAAGCCAGGTGCAGTGGTGCACGTCTGACTCCAGAGCTCTGGGATGCTGACGCAGGATGATCAACAGCTGGAGCCCAGGCTGTGAAACTTAGCAAGACCCTGTCTCAAAATAAAACGATTTTAAAGAGACCACGCCCCCATCTAAAAAACTATTACTAATCAGCAGATGTTTTATTATTATTATTATTTTTATTTTTTGAGACAGGGTCTTGATATGTAGCCCAGCCTGGCTGTGAACTTGCAGTGATTGTCCTGCATCAGCCTCCCAAATGCTGGGATCACACCATCACATCCAGTGGTTTATTAATTCTTATAATCCATGCTTTTCTCAGATCTTTTGGGTTTTTTTCTTTTTTTTCTTTTTGGTGCCGAGATAGAACTGAGGACCTCACACTTGCCAGGCAAGTGCTGTGCTGCTCTCAGACCTTATGAAACAGAATTGTTTTTTCCCTTACAAAGTGGTATTTATTCAAGAACAAAATTACATATTTGCCATTATTTCCATAGGTTATGTGCCCAGAAATAAAGTTACTATGAAACTTATCAATAATACATATTTTTAAACAAATGGAAAAAGGCAATGTTTTTCCTCAAAGAAAATGAGGCTGAAAAAAAAAAAAAAAGAAAAAACACGAGGCTGCTTTCACAAAATGCAACCTCTTAATTAATACTTACATAAAGTATCAGTAAATTATCTGAACCATATAAGTATAATTTAAAGTGCAAACGCCACATGAGAGAAAACACATTCTATGAGCACACGTGGCTTACCTGGTAGCACCCGCTCCCCCAGTCTGGGTAGCTCAGCTTCCTCTCGCACTTCTCCATGACAAAGGCTGATTTCTGAATCAGACAAATGGATTGCGGTCCATACTTTTCAGCACCATAGTTTTTCAAAATTTCTGAAGCAAACCAGAAAAGTGCCCTCAAAAACTGATTTTTAACAAAAGGAAGAAGCATCAGAAATAAAAGCACTTCATGTTGTATAATTAACAGTTGCTTTAAAAATCAAACTTGTTTAGCTGGGCATGGTGGTGTACACCCATAACCCCAGCACTCAGAAGGCTGAGGCAGGAGGATTAGAGGCCAACCTGGGCTACATAGTGAGCTCAAGGCCAGCCTGAACCACACAGCAAGACCTTGTCTCAAGATCAAACAAAACAAAACAAAACAATCAAATTTGTTTAATGGCTTTTTTTTTTTTTTTTTTTGGTACTAGGGATCAAACTCACAACCTTGAGGTTGTCAGGCAGGTGCTTATATCACTGAGCTAAATCCCAGGCCCTATTTTTTGAGACAGGGTCTCTTTATGCAGTTTAGGCTGGTCTTGAACTCACTTTGTAGCCCAGGCTGGTCTTGAACTCACAATGATCCTCCTGCCTCAGCCTCCCAGTGCCAGGATTAAAGGTATGCACCATCATGCCCAGCTTAATGGCAATTTTTAAAATAAAAATAATTAATATAAACAGAACTCCAAACTCAAACTAGGTTCTCAAAAACAGAACTAGGGTGAAAAATTACTACACTGGAACAAAGTGGATGGACCTGAGTCCAAAGTGTCTCAGTGAGACACACACGGACTCCCTGACAGCCAAGAACCGCTAGATGACCGGAAACCACCTTCAGGGAAAACCCAACAGAACACAACTGGGTGTTTACTTAAGAGTTTCCAAGTCTCTGAAAAGCAAGGTAATCAGTGTAAGCCTCAGGCCCAACCCTGACCCTTATTTACTACGCATTGGCCCTGAAGCGGAAGTGTCACTATGGAGACCACAGGAAGCAAGGCCTGAAATAGTTCAGGATCAAACACCACCGCTGACAGAGCTGGACATTTCCTCTGCTTGAACCTGGACCCGCTGAGTAGTTATATCTAAAGTCTTTAGGATATTTATTAAATGGGTGAGTGATGGGGAAAAAAATGACTAGAAATTCAAATAAATTTGCCATATTTAAGAATAAATAGGGGTCGGGGATATACTCAACAGCACAGCCCCTGCCTAGCAAAAGCCCAAGGTCCTGACTTTGATTCCCAGGATGACCAAATAAATAAATAAATAAATAAAAGAATACAAAGAAGGAGAGGGGATAAAAAAGAACTAAAATGTAATGGTTGATACACTGTGTCAACTTGAGAAGTTTAGAAATTTAACTAAGCCACTCAGCGGGGTGCCAGGGCCCTCACTCCATAACTTTATAAAGATCCCCAGCCTGTGCAAGAAGAGGGCAGGGAGACGGTGTGAGTGCTGCACCTGCCCTAGGAGGCAGGTACCCTGCTTACAATGTAAGGGAGGAAAAGAGGCTTGCTCTCCCAACTTTTGCTCCTCCCACTTTTGCAGTCTTCTGCTGCCCTGAACTGTTGCCCCTCTGCCATGCCACCCTGCCCTGGAGCCGGCTGGTTAAGGACTGAAACCTCCACAAACTGTGAACTAAATAAATCTTCTCTTCCTTGATTTGGGGTGTCAGGTGTTTTGTCTCAGCAATGAGAGAAAAGTAGCTGAAAGGTTCTTGCCCTAGTATAATTACTGTACAATTATGGCGATGGTCTAACATGGCGGAAGGGCAAAGCGGGAATGCTGACCCTGACAACTACTCCCTCCTTTTTCCCCTTTGGCCCAACTGCTACTTTCTCATTTGCGCACAAAGAAAATTCCAATCAGTTCCCCGCATGTCATCGATGCCCGCCCCATGCACCACTTTCGATCAGAGGTCGCATAACCCTCTGCCTCTCTGTGCCCAGTTGGAGGAGAAGGCCGAACCCCCATGGGTTGTGGGCTCCTCTCCTCTCCGCATCCTTAAATAAAAAGGCCGCTTTCATCTTCCTTTTCCTCTGCTTCTCTATTGTGCCAGAAAACTAACAGTAACCAAGACGGAGGTGTTACGCACTTGCACCAACTCTCCACGATGAACGTAATCAGTATGTACTACAAACACGGACTAATAAAAATTTTAAAAATAATAAAGCATCAAGCAAATCCATGGAAATCTAAAATTTAAATGATCTAGTTTGTAACACAGTAGGAAATAAGCTGAAAGGGAACACCAGTTTTAAAAATCTGAAAGGAGAGAAAAACCAATTATTGCTTTTTTTGCAGGGAGGTGGGGCCTACAGTCAGGAGACTTGAACCCAGGAACTTCAACTGAACTGCATCTCCAGCCTTTTCTTTGTTCTTATTTTTGTATTTTGAGACAGGGACTCATTAAGTCATTAAACTGCCAAGGCTGGGCTCAGACTTGTGACCCCTGCCTCATCCTCCCAGAGTGCTGGGACTACAGGCATGCGCCACCACAGCCACCTGATTCTGCTTTTTCTTACCGCGTCAGGTCTGAGAGTATTTCTGTTTACCAAGGTAACTGCTATGCGCTACAGCGGTCATTACAGAATACCCAGTGGCCAGTGTTCATTGCTTTCATGTCTCGTTCAGTAACGCGAGTCAGTACAAATGAACAATACAGCGACACAGCTACTGGCCTCCGGAAACCAGGGTGCTCTGCGATCGGAAGACCGATGTGTGATTCCTAGGTGACATGAACATACACCGCCCAGGAGAGGGAAGGACAGGTTATCTGTGGTGTGTTAATAAACACAGCCCTGTGCTGAAGGACCTTGTGCTGACACCCATCAACCGTGTTCCTCAGTGCCCGGTCACTCATAGTGAAAAATGGTCATAGCTTTCTTACACTTCTTAAAGGTTTTGAAAAAAATAAAATGAGAAGTAATGAAAGTGCTTCCCAGATGAGGAGCCAAGAGGCTGCAAGGCCCAGGATTCCCGCGTGCCTAGCCCTGTGTCCCCCCCAGCACTCTCAGAGCCTCGGTCGTGGCCCTAAGCAAGGTCTACCTCAGGACCCCTGCACAGCCGGGGGCCAGGCGGGAGGCACCAGCAGCTTCTCACAGGCCGGTGGTGGGCGCCTGAACACCCTGGCGCTCACGTGGGGTGCTAGTGGCGCGCGTGTCTCGGGGATGGTGCCCCGTGTGCACGTGTGCGACGCTCTCTCACCGCGCTGCTAACCTGGCTGATTCTCCAGGATTCTGCAGTCCGAGCTGCGCTGATACTCGCCACTTAAATGCCAGCTGAACTCCTGGCTGAAAGGGCAGTAGTCGGCGATCTCTACCGAGCCACCATAGTGCGGCAGGTCTTCTGCCGGGATTCCGGCGAGCTCATCAAAGTACTGCAGAGGGGGAGACAGAGGGTGGGGTCCATGGGCAGCTGGCAGCACCCACCACTGCTGCCGGACCCAAGACCTTGATTCGGTTCCCATCAGAAACTACACAACACAAAGAAGACAGAACATGCCACCCTGTGGATATTTTGAGGTTGCTATAATTTTAGAAATAACCACAGTAATTAAATAAATCTACATTATCTCTTAGGATGACAAACTTGATTTATGTTTCAAAAGGATGAAATAATTAAAATGAACAGAAGGAAGAATTTTAAATTGATAAAACATAAAGCTAATGCCCAGAATTAAGATGCTTTAAAGATAAAAGGTGTGATAATATAAGCCTATAGTGCCAGCTCCTGGGGAGGCTGAGGCAGGAAGATAAAGTGAGCCCAGCCTGGGCAACATAGTGAGACCCTGACTCAAACAAACAAACAAACAAACAAACATTTTTAGAAGACTTAATAGATGTGCAATTTTGATCATCTTGAAAAAAATGAAAACTGGGATAATATGTGATTACATGTACAAAACACTTTGAATATCAAAGGATCAAGGTATTATTTCTCTTCTAAATATTCTACTCATTTTTTAAAAGATGTCACATTTCACACCAACTTACTGAGTTGTAACACCACACCTAGAAATGCACTGTCACACTCATGTCTGAGGCACTCCGTAAGGTCATTGAGGCACTCCGTAAGGTCATAAACACGCAGAGACACTCAGTGGTTGTAAGGAAATGGAGGAATTCCTCACCTTTTTCTAACATGGAAAACACATAGGGCCTTTACAGTGGCACATCCCTGTAATCCCAACACTCCAAAAGGCTGAGGCAAGATGATCACAAATTCTAGCCTGCCCTGGGTGATTCAGTGATTTAAGAGACTCTGTCTCAAAATAGAAAATAAAACCAAGTGTGGGAGTGGACACCTGTAATTCCAGCATTCTCGGGAGGCTGAGTCAGAAGGCTCACCATGAGTTCGAGACCAGCCTGGGCTACATAGTGAGTCCAGGTCAGCCTGAAATACATAGTGAGACCTTGTCTCAATAAATAAATAAACAAATAAAATAGAAAATAGGAAAAGAGCTGACGATGTAAGGCCCCAGGTTCAAACCCTAGTATAACATACAAACACACACACAGAGTTTAATAGAATTCATCCTCTTAATTTCAACATGGAAAACGCTTTCTGAAAACTGATTCTTTTTTTTTTTTTTTTTTTGTGGCACTGGGGTTTGAACTCACAACCTCACACCTGCCGGGCAGGCCCTTAAGCTGCTGAGCCAAACTCCCAGCCCTGGTTTTTTGAGACAGTGTCGCATTATGTAGCTCAGGCCAGCCTTGTGCTCGAGTTGTAGCCCAAGCCGGCCTGGAACTCACAAGGCTCCTCCTACCTCAGCCTCCCGAGTGCTGAGATTAAAGTTGTGTGACACCATGCCCGGTTTGAAAACTGAGTCTTAAAACTGTGGTAGAACGAGTGTTACCTGGTACTCTGGTGGCAATGGCTGAGGGAACTTTTGCAAATTGCACACGGCCACAGCCCTCTGGTCCTGCCGGCAGGTCAGCTGCAGCGGGTTGCTCCTGAGCGTGTCACAGTAAGGGCTCAGCGCCTGCCCCCTGCACACAAAGGCACAAACCGCAACATCAAACACGAGAAAAACGCACAGGCCCACTGTCAAGTTCATCTTTTCTAATACAATCTCAATATAGTATATTTGATAGTGTATAGTAAATTGCTGATTTGGTTACAAAGTTGTTTTTCTTTTTTTCTTTTTGAGACAGGGTCTCACTACTCAGTTCAGGTTTTCTTGAACTCACTATATAGCCCAGACTGGCCTTGAATTCATGGTGATCTTCCTGCCTCAGCTTCCCCAGTGCTGGGATTACAGACATGTGCCACCACGCACAATTTATAAAGTTATTTTTCAAAAAGCAAAAGAAAATGCTTCATTTAGAGGCGAAAGATCAATGCTTGGGTATTCAGACACAACTGTACTATTACTCAATAAAATCCTACTTATCTTTTTCCTCTGCTTTCGCAGCACAGTAAACCAGTAAAATAAAGTAGTAAAGTAGTAAAACAGTCCTACAGATTTGCTTTGTGTGTTCAATGCCAATGAATGAAATTCCAGCTTATGGATTAAAAATCCAATCTTCACAGTTAAGAAATGTAGTCTCGGGGAGAGAGGGCTGTGATGTGTCCTGCAACTACAGTAAATTTTTTTGTGCTCGCTTCAGCAGCACATATACTAAAGTAAATTTTTTTTCTATGCCATGATCTATTTTCAAGAATTTAATTTGACAGGCTGGGTGCAGTGGTGCATCCCTGTCATCCCTGCACTCTGGAGGCTGAGTCAGAAGGATCTCTGTATGAGGCCAGCCTGGGCTACACAGCGAGTTCAAAACCAGCCTCAACTACATAGTGAGACCCTATTTCAAAAACAACAAAAAGAATTAAATTTGACTTGTTAAAAATATTGACAAGACAATTAATTTTGCATTCCTGAAATTATGAAGATTATGTAACTACTACTAATGTTAACAGTTTGTTCTGTTCTCTATGAAACCTATTCCTGGAAGTATAATTTGAAACATAGGATCTCAGAAATTCTAAAAAGATAATCAAAAGACCTGTGGCATTAAAATAACCTTCAAACAAACCAGTAATTCGAATTAGTCATAAAATTGGTATGCTTTTTGTTTCATTTTTTGGTTTCTGGTTCTTTCCCTTTTTTGAGATAGGGTCTCACTCTGTAGTACCAGCTGGCCTTGAACTCACGATGTAGCTCAGGTTCCCCTTAAACTCTCAAGATCCTCCTGCCTCAGCCTCCCAGGTGCTGGGATGACAGGCATTTACCATCACTCCTGGCTCAAACTGGTAGTCTATAACAAAAGTTACACCAATGTCATAATAGGAATGTTATAAATGTCAGCAATCAAAATCCTAATAAAAGAGGACCTACAAAGTTATGGTAAGGTCACTGGTGTTCTACCACATGTTTGCTAAGGGAAAAAAGCCTATTTTAGTTTCATTTTAGGGAAGACTGATCCTTATCTTATTTAAATTTCTGTATCACATGGGCTAGGGATGGAGTTAGCGGGTGCGTGTTTGTCCAGCAGGTGTGAGGTGTGCAAGGACCTGGCTTTAATACCCAGGGCTGCGAAAGAATGAAACCACAGAAAAGTTTAAATTAAATGAGCAGTGAAACAAACAAAAAACCCACTTGTCTTAGTTACTTTTTACTCATTGCCGAGACAAAATACCTGATGCCCAAAATTAGGGAAGGAAAGGTTTATTCTTACAGTTTCTTGGGAGTTTCAGCCCATACTTAAGTTGGCTCCAAGATAGCGTGGCATGACGGGGCTACAGTTCATGGCAGCTGCAAGCTGCAAGACGCAAGTTGTGCTGGCGAGAGAGAGAGGTGGAAGCGGAAGTACAAGAGGAAGACCCGCCTTTCCTTACATTGTATGTCAGCTCCACCCCTGGGCGGGCACAGTGCTCACATTGTCAGTCAACAAACCAATAACAAACCAGTAACTCAGACCCATCAAAATTATATGAGGACTTGGGGGTACACTGCATTATCACCCAATATACCACTTAAAAAATTAAGGGTCACAAGCTCACCACTTAGTGAGATCCTGTCTTGAAATAAAGAATACACAAGGGCCTGGGGACGCAGCTCAGGGCAAAGGCCCCGGATTCAGTTCCTAGTACCTAATAGAAGAGGTACTAGGTACACCAAACAAGGAAACAAATTAGTGACTGGAAAAGCCCCAAACCTGGGGCTGCTCAGGGCTCCCGGCCCCCAGAGCTGCCTGCGGGGACAGAAATGTCCTGCATCCGCACCGCCCATCACAACGCCGTAACCTGCCACGGCTATCAACTTCTTCAAGCCTCCGGGACCCGGCAGCTGAAGGAGTGGAGCTGAAATTCTATTTGACTCTCATTAATTACAATGTAATCTTAAACCCACGACCAACGGCACAGAAAGCTGTTTTAACCCAGGACAGGGCAGCTCGCCGACAGGCACCGGCCTGGCACGAGTGTGACCACAGCCGGGCCCGGCACCAGAATGACCACCCCGGCGGGCCCTGGTTCTGCGTGCGAGCGGACCAGCCGTGCCAACTCAGCCCACCCGTTTGCACCACTCTCCACCACGGGGAGTGAAGCCGCAGTGACCTCTTGGGCACGGGAACCCAGGAGACTCAGGGACCCAGCCACAGGGGCCGCAGCACCAGACCTTCGTCCTCATGGATTCTGCACTTCCACCCTCGCCCGAGGGATACAGAACCTGTAGGACCGGCCTCCGAGCCTGCCTAGGAGCTGCTTTCTATGTGCGTGGTTTTTCCCACAACCTTTTCTTTCCTTTTTTCCAGTGCTGGTGAAGGAACCCAGGGCCTTGAGTATGTTACACAAATGCTCCACCACCGAGCTGCAGCCAGCCTGTCTGTATAAAATAAAGCGTTACCAGGGCACAGCCATCTCCATTCATGTCTCCCACTGTGCAAAAGCACAGCGGAGTAGTCTAACTCCCAAACCTTAAAATATTTCCTAGCTGTCACTTTAACCAACGAAAGTTTGCGGACCATTGGCTTCTGTCTCAAAAGACAGGGGACTACCTGGGCATGATGGCACACACCTGTAGTCCTAGCACTCAGGAGGCTGAGGCAGGAGGATCACTGAGAGTTTGAGGCCAGCTGGGGGTACACAGTGAGATTAAGAACAGCATGAAATACATAGTGAGACCCTGCCTCAAACAAACAAACAAAAAAAGATCCAAAAAAAACCCCCCAAAACACAACATTGTATCAACTAACCAGAAAAAACACTTGAAAAAAGTCAACATCCATTCATAATAAAAATTCTCAGAAAAATAGAAATAGAGGGGAACTTTCTCAATTTGACAGAGAATTGACAAAAATAATCTACAGCAAATCTTGTATTTAATAGGAGAAAAAAGAATGTTTTCTACCTGTGTGTGTGTGTGTGTGTGTGTTTTTTTTTTTTTTGTACCTGGAATTGAACTCACAACCTCACACCTGCCAGGCAGGCACTTTGGCCACTGAACTAAATCCCCAGCCCTGCCTGTGTCCTTTTATTGAAAAGTTCAATATAGTAAAGATATCAGTTCTCCTCAGATACATAGGGTTAATGTGATTCTTGTTAAAATCCCAGCAAGGTTTGTTTTTGACACATGGATGAGATTATTGTTACATGGGAAGGTAAAGAACCAAAAGAGCCAAAAATTTTTTGATAAAGAATAAAGCAGGAGGAGTTAGGCATGGTGGTGCATGCCTATAATTCCAGCACTCGGGAGGCTGAGGCAGGAGGATCATTGCAAGATCAAGAGCAATCTGGGCTACAAAGTGAGCTCAAGGCCAGCCTGAACTGCATACCGAAACCCTGTCTCAAAAAGACAGTCAAACAATCAATCAAAACAAAACAGTAGGAATTGGTCTTAGTCCACCAATTTCAAGACTTGTCCACGCTGGAGTGCTCAAGCGGTGTGCCACTGGAGGGGGACAGACATGTGGACAGGTGAACAGAGCAGGCCACACAGAAAGAGGCCCACACACCCACCTGAACTTTGGGGACAGTGGTACAAAGGCCACCTCAGCAGCCAGAACCCACACAGTATGAGCTGAACCAGCAGTGCCGGACCTCGCACAAAAGCAGCTCAACATGGCTCACAGACTCAAATACAAAGTGTAAGACTACAAAACTGATTTTCATTGGTGCTGGAGATAGAACCAGCACCTTGTATATTGCTAGACAAGGCCCTAGTACAATGTTGCACCCTCAGCCTAGTATAAACTTTGGAAAAAAACCTAAGAAAATTTTTGGGGTCTCGGAGGGCTTGCCCGGGAGTTATGAGACTTCACATTAAAAATTTAATTCAACTGGATGTGCTGATACATGCCTGTAATCCTGGCATTTGGGAGGATGAGGCAGGAAGATGCTAAGTTCTAGAGCAGCCTGGGGCACAAAGCAAAACACTTAAAAAAATAGTTCATAAAGCACAAACTGGTAATTTGGACAGCATTAAAACTAAAAACAACTGCTTTACAAAAGACCCTAGAAGGAGATAAAAAGACACATTCAAGGCTAGGAGAAAATACTTGCAAAACCACATATCTGAGCCAGGACAGTGGTACATATCTGTAATACCTGCTACTTGGGAGGCTGAGACAGGAGGATCGCAAGTTGAACCCAGCCTGGGCAACTCAGCAAGACCCCATCTCAAAAATTAAAAAGTAAAAAGGAATGCGGATATAGCTCAGTGGTAACACAGCTGGGCCCCATGCACATGCACACAAGAACCAGTATCAGGAAATACAGGGCCAGGAATATCAGGAACCCAGCCAGGAGTCCCAATTGTCAATACTGGGAATACACAAGAAAAATAAAAAGAGCCAAGTATAGTAGTCCAACAATGGCTGGGAAGTCAATGTCTCTGGATCGGCCTCTCTGCTCCCAAAGCAGCCACTATTTATTCAGTGTATACAGTGACAGGTGGGGCTAGTAAAGGATAACAATTCATCAGAAGACTCAGACTCAAGAGGCATAGACAATCTTATGCTTAGAAGTCTCTTGTCCTTGAGTATAATCCAGAGATGACTCAAGAAGGTGTAGATGATCTTAGGATTAGAAGAGTCAATGGGAAATCTCAAATGGATGGTACCAATAATCCTAATCCTCCCTTTTATCCCATAAGGAAATATGCAAATTTAGTCATTGCGAATTTGTTGTCCCTAACAGGAACTTAGCTCAGTGGCTAAAGGGCTTGCCTAGTAAGTGTGAGGTTCTGAGTTTGATCCCTAGTACCAAAAACACAACAAAAAACACAACAAAAACCCACTCAAAACACATAGTCCAATTAGAAAAATGACTTGACACATGAAGACACAATTCACCGAAGAGGACATACAGAAGCCAAACAAGCACATGAAAATCTGTTCAACCACAATAACCTCTAGGCAAAGGCAAATTAAAAAACATGGGGGAAAAAAAATCACAGGAAAATCTCACTGAGTTCCTATGAGACGAACTAAAGCAAAAACACCAGATGCCAGAAAGGCGTGAAGAGACCATCACGCTACATCGCTGCCAGGAACGCAGAATGGTAGAGCATTTAGGAAAAAAAGAGTCTGAGAGGCTTCTTACAAACCGAACCTGAGCTATGTCCCAGATATTTCTCCTGTAGGAATGAAGATTTATGTTCATACAAAAGCCTGGACAAAATGTCTACAGCCATTTCATTCCCAATAGCCCAAAGCTGGAAACCACCCAGATATCTTTCAATCTGTGAACGTTCAAACCAACTGCCATCAGCCGTGTGGTGGAGTATTACTCAGCGGTAAAAACAGTCCTTTGTTACTGAGTGAAAGAGGCAATCCCAGAAGTTTACAGCCAAACATGTATGGCATTTCTATTTAGCATTTCTGAAATGACAAAATTAGAGACAGAGAACAAGGGATGGTTTCCAGGGGCCAACAAGGGGTGGGCTGGGAGGAAATGGGTGTGGCACAAAGGGACCTCCAGCCATTGTGATGGGCTAGTTCTGGATCTAACATTTCAATGTCAGTGTCCTAGGTGCGATCCTGTGTGAAAGCTTTGCAAAATGTTACCTACCAGGAAGATCAATGTACTTAGATATATTTATGTACTTAGATGTATTTAACATTTTATTTTGAGAGCAATGTTGTAAAAAATACAGATTCCCTATACTCTCTAAGGGTGTGTGCCCCTACATACTATGTCCATCCCAAACTTGGATACTGTATTTTTTTTTTTTTTTGCGGTAATAGGGATCGAACTCACAGCCTCACACCTGCCAGACAGGCGCTTAAGCCTCTGAGCCAAACTCCCAGCCCTAGTTTTTTTTTTTTTCAGCACCGGAGATTGAACTCACAACCTCATGCCTGTCAGACAGGCGCTTAAGTCACTGAGCCAAACTCCCGGCCCTGGTTTTTTGAGGCAGGGTCGCACTGTGTAGCTCAGGCTGGCCTTGCGCTTGCGTTGTAGCCCAAGCCGGCCTTGAACTCACAACGCTCCTCCTACCTCGGCCTCCCGAGTGCTGGGATTAAAGGCGTGCGCCACCATGCCGGGCTACTGTCTATATTTTTATAACATAGGCACACACCAGCAGCACTCGGGAGGCTGAGGCAGAAGGATCACCATGACTTCAAGGTCAGCCTGGCTTACACAGAGAGATTCTGTCTCAAAAAAACAAAACAAAAAAAAGGTAGTTTCGGGATAAAGAACCAAATCAAAAATGAGCCACATAACTAGAGACCCTGGGACGAGCCTTGTGCTTACTTCTGTCTCTGCTGGTCAATCCAGAACTTGCAGCTCTTATTCGCGAAGTCGCAGCCCATGCCTCGGCCCCAGTCGAGCTTCTCAGCCATGCTGTAATTCGCTCTATACCAGCTGTGGAGAGAATTCACATGCAACACTGTTAGCGCGGTCATCATAAAACAAGCCGAGGGTGGTGGTGCACACACGTCATCCCTGTCCTCTGGAGGCTAAGGCAGAAAGGTCACGAGTTCAAGGCCAGCAGGGGCTACACAGAAAGATGCTGTCTCAAACAATAAATAAATAAATACGAGTCCAGCATATGGATTACCAATCTCAACAAGTAAGCCAGGACCTTTCATAGGATGCGGGGGGCCATGGCCACAGTGAGCATCTGCAAAGCTCCTGTGCAGAGGGAGCTGCTGCACCGGCCCACGGCGGCAGGGCCAGGCAAGCAGGCCCACGCGAAAGACGTTCACACGTGGATGGCACGACACACTCCCACCGCAGTGTTCACAAGTGGCAGAGGTTGCAGAGCGGGATGTGGATGGGATGTGAGACAAGGGAAATGAGGACTTGGAGAGAGAGGACAAGGGAGGGGCGGACACCGAGGAGGACTCAGTGGGGTGGCCAGCGGGGACCGCACGCAGGGCCGTGGGCTCCTGTCAATACCGGCCCTGCCCGCCATCAATGTTACGCCATTAGGATAGGACAGATGAACATTATGTGTGATAATTCTTAAATTTTCTGATTTCAGAACAAAGAAAACATTTCATTTCCTGCCTAGTTTAATCAAAGGCATACAGTCTACTTTTGTTAGCTTTTCTTTTTCTTCCTTTTCTTGGTTCTGGGGATGGGACCCAGGCCTTGCACATGGTTGCACAACTGCTCTGCCGCTGCTGCAGCCCAAGCTGCTACTAGTTTGAGACAGGGCCTTGCTAAGCCACTGAGTGGCCCAGGTTGCCCTCAAATTTGTGGTCCTCCTGCCTCAGCCTGCCAGGTAGCTGGAACTGCAGGGATACACCACCAAAATGGCTTGGTACTTTTTTTTGTTTTTCTCTCAGAGACAAAATTAGTCTGCAAAAGTTCTAAAGGAGCCGGGCGTGGTGGTGCACGCCTTTAATCCCAGCACTCGGGAGGCTGAGGTAGGAGGAGCGTTGTGAGTTCGAGGCCGGCTTGGGCTACAACACTAACACAAGGCCGGCCTGAGCTACATAGTGCGACCCTGCCTCAAAAAACTAGGGCTGGGAGTTTGGCTCAGTGGCTTAAGCGCCTGTCTGACAGGTGCGAGGTTGTGAGTTCAATCCCTGGTGCCGCAAAAAAAAGTTCTAAAGGATACAGTTTATTACCTATCTGTTGTGTATCTTGTCTCTTTAGTAAACAAAAACATAGGCTCAAAAGAATGGCAGAAATCATCCCAACAACACCTCTTCCCACAATATCAAGTACAAGTAGAAATAGGTGATGTGGCCCCTTCCAAACTGCAGCTTTCGAGAACTGAGCTCTCACTGAGAAAGCTGAACCCACACACTGGGGCTCTGACACCTCAGGTCCTGCACCGTTCAGACATGGGGACAGCGACAGGTGTCCGCCCCTGCACACGGGCAACCAGCTTAGCAGCGCTAACCGGAAGTACTGGCTCTCAGGACACAGGCCAGCCGGTCTTAAGAGTCCTTGTGAAGGGCTGGTGTGGCATGCGCACCCGCCTCCTCCCCTGCACCGGGCACACCGCACATCCCGGGACTCCTGGGTGCTGAAGCGACAGCAGAGAATGAATGAACTTGCTTCCTGCGCCCTGCTCACCTAGCGTGAAGGCAGATAGGAAAAGATGTTACGTGTGCTGAGTGTCAGGAAAGGGCGCTCCTGGGATCGGGTTTGCAGGTTTTCCAGACCAGTGCTTTGCATGAAGCCCCGCTGCATGGATGCCAGACTGCTGGGGGGTGGACAGGTTAGGTTTCTGAGTGCACCACGAGGGGAGAGGGGTGGGTCTTGATTAATGTTTGTTCGTCTCAAAATCAACAGGATAAAGGACTGCACTGCAGGTACTTGTGAATGTTGCCCCCAAGGCTCCTCTGTCTCCAGAGCGGCTTTGTTTTGTTTTGGTTTCGTTTGAGAGACGGTCTCCTTATGTAGCTCAGGCTGGGATCACAGGTGTGCACCACCACGCCTGGCTCAGTGTTTATATATAATGCCCATGCTCAGTGTGGGGTCAAAAGGGCCAAGTAATGCACTGAGGGTTTTCTGTGTCCTAACCCAGTTAGGGCTCCTAAATGCTACAAGGTGTCACCTCCAGCCACATTTCACACATGAAGGGACTACATCAAAAACATAAGTTAGCAAGGGGCTCTGCTGGAGATTAAATATGTGTAGAATTGTGGGTCTGTACAAGTTCATATCTGTTTTTTTTTTTAATCAAGATTTACCA
>RJWM01011455.1:0-60056 GCA_004363535.1 Dasyprocta punctata
GCTGCACTTGAACTTGCCATCTTCCTGCCTCAGCATCCCACAGCTGCTGGGATCAGAGGTGTGTACCTCCATGCCTGGCTGGGATTGTTGTCATTTTAATCTGTGCCTGGAGCCACTTTAGATCTACTATGCCAGGTTCCCTGGGCTGTAGCCTGGGTGTCTTCGTTTTTTCACCTCTAAGGTGATCCTGACCCCAGACCATTTGAACCTGAGGTGCTTGCTAAACCAGCCTGAGACCTGATCACAGTACCCACGGGTGAGCATGGTCAAAATCCCCTGAGGTTGCCGGCCCCTCCCCCAGAGCTGGTCACCTTGAGAATGTACCTTTCCAACGTACTCCTTACTGATAGTGATGCTGGCTTTGAGAAGCTCAGTCTACAACATGCGACCATGGCTGGCAGTGGCCTGGTCACCTGTCCAGCCTCTGCCCTTGGCTCCCTGCTCCTGCACAGGGAGGCTCATCACCCTGCAAGGGGGCCCTAGCACATCCCCTGCACTGAGGAGGGGCTCATCGTGAGGTTTCTAAGATGCTTTGCAATGAATGGAGGGCTACCCCTCAGGGCTCCGGCGACCTGGAGGCTCCCTCCCACCACTGGGGGACCGCGGCTTGCTGTCTCAGGGCGCCTTCCTGCCCCAGGGACAGGACCGGCGCTCTTCTATGCTTTTTTCTTTTTAATGAACTTTTAAGTCTTCTGGGTACATTGGCTTGTCTGGTTGTGAATGGCCACCAGGTGGTGGCCTCGTGCTGTCTGCCTGCCACGCGGCCACACCAGCTCCCTAGGAGACAGTGTGAGTGGCTTTATCTTTAAAAAGGTTCCTGAGGGACCTTGAAGTGTTGTCGCAGGCATGTTAATTCAAAGCTCCGGGAGAGTGAGGCAGAAAGATTGAAAGTCCGAGCCTAGCCCAGGCAACTTAGTGTTTTAGCAAGATCGTGTCTCAAAATGAAAATATAAAAGATCGTGTCTCAAAATGAAAATATAAAAGAGGCTGGGGAGGTAGCTCACAGCTCAGCTCATGGTTCAATCACCAGTATAAGGAGGAGAGGACTGAGGGACCTGCTAATCTGTCTTCCCTCAGCCACAGATATGAGGCTCAGAGAGGGGCTGGGCTGTGCCCCAGGTCCTACAGTTATGTGGGGGGTCTCGGGTGGTGACCCCATTGCCTCAATTGCCTGAGTTCCCAAAGTCCCAGCATTCCCAAAAGTTGCTGGTTCCTTCTACTTCCTGCTGCTTGGATGCCCCAGGGGAAGTGGAGAGAAAATCTTGGAACCCCTCTACCTCCCAGGCTGTCACCCCAATTGAGCCCCAACCCTGGCGGGCACAGCAGCAGCTGTTCAGGGTCCATTGCTGGGCTGCCTCCCGTGCAGCCAGTTTTACGCTGAGCGCTGCAGGAAGACACAAGCTTTGCGGGGCCTGCTGGGCTGAGGGCTGGTTTGAGTGACCTCAGCGAGTCTGGACCAAGAAGGGGGCTGAGATCTTGTGCTGGGTGCCCATCCCCCAGAGGCGGGCAGTTGGGGACCTTTAAGCACTGTTCATCCCTGTGGATCCTGAAGGTGAAGAAGAGCAGCCTCGGGGCCTGGGCTGCACCCTGGGTCCCCATACCATGGATGCAAATGGAGGGTTTGGTCCCTCGTGGTGTTGGGATGGGGCCAGGTCCACCAGGAACGGGGTAAGCAAAGTTCCATCCTACCACTCATGAGGAAGCCCAGCCCAGCACCTACGCAAGCTCTATCACCCAGAAGACTGGCACACTGTGGCCTGGAGCAGCACCCCACAAGCAAGCCAGGCAACCCAGCAAAAGCCACTGTCAGCTAGTGGCCGGACTCCTCCTTAGGTGACTCCTGCATCCACAGCTTCATTGTCTTAACACAAAACAGGAACCTTAGTCTCAACTCCTGAGCTGTCACGGGAATGAATGGGACCAGGAAGTAGAACCCCTTTGGAAACTGCCCCGGCCTGTACTGACGCTGCATGGAATCTCACTCCTTCCTTGCTCCGCTCAAGGTCCACTGAAGCACGAAGCGCTGTCCTGCCTTGGTCTCTCCCTCCTCAGCCCCGCAGGCTCATTCCTATTCCCTCTTGCAGCCCAACCCTGTCCCCGGGAGGCTGGCATCCTGCCCTGGGTCCAGGCTCTCCCTTCTGTTCCTTCCCTCGTGCCCCTCAGTGTCCCCACTCCAGACCCCGTCCCAGGGCTCTAGACCCTTGGGAGCCATCTCTGCTGAAAAGATGACTTTCCTTTCCTTGGTGTTGACCAGTGTCCCTGGAGTCCACAACACACCAGCATGGTGCCAGAAGGGACAATGGCAGGGTTCCTAGTCCAAAAGCTCTGGGACCACAGCCAAGGCCGGACAACTCGTGCACCCGGTCTCAACTGGGCCCATGGGGACAGCCTGTCCTAGAAGTATTAGAGGGTGGTTTCTTTAGAAATGGCTTGCCAATCAAAAGTATTCCAGGTCTTTCTTGCCTCAAAGAATTGGATGAGACAAGCCAATAATGGTGCCAAACGTTTGCTTGAAAAGTATGGGGTAAATGGGTATGGGAGAAACCAGTTCTGCAGAGCAAACTTGGGCCAAAGAGAAAAAGAACAAGCAAAAATGAAAGTACACACCACCACATGGGTTACCATGCACACTACTGGCTTTCAATGAAAGCCGGTCCTTTTCATGCCATCCACATCACATGGGCGCTCGAGAGAAGTTCTACATCCGGGGTCCTAGTGTTGCTCTGCGATGTGATGATTGACAGGTCATTGGGCATTTCCCCAACCGGCTCTGCCATGCCCTATCTCCTACATCAGGACGGCCCAGCGAACCCAGGAGGGAGATAAGAGTACATGGTCAGCGCCGCTGCTTTGAGGGCACAGGAGCAATGAGGCTGGCAATGCCATGGAGACCCAGGTACCTGCCAGGGTGGAGTGGGGATGGGCAGTTGTCACTCAGTCCCAATGAATGGTGGCCAAGCAGAAAGGCCAGCAGTGGGCACATCTTCTGGGTGTGTCTGGCCCACAGGCCACTGCCCAGCTGACATGTGACTCCTTCACCTGGGGCCATCCAGCCCCAGGCAGCTGTGTCCAGTGACAGAAAATGACCTCTAAAAGTATGCATGGAGGGCAGGGTCCTGATTCATCCCCAGGCCCCTGGAGCTCCCTCCCAGAACAAATTCTCCCCACTTTGACCTGGTGACCCGTCGCACACCTTTCAGCTGGCTTTCTGTGCCACCCCTCTGGATTCAGCATCCCACAACTCTTCAGAGCCTTCTCTCCAGTGGGGTCCTCCCAGCCTCCCTTCTGCCCAGCCCCCTGTCCCTTCCCATCCCACTTCCGCCAACCCCACTCTCAGTAGGGCCTTGACAGATGGGGATAAGATGGAGGGAGTTGAACACAGTTGACAGAAGGAAAGAGCGACATCCTCCTTCTGCCCGGCTTGGTGGAAAGACCTAAGACACTGCAAAATGCACTAAGGCAACAGGGACAACAGTTACCACCCCTGCCACCTAACCATGAAGCATCCAGGGGGATCTGGGGGTGGGGGTGGGAAAGGACCCCGTCTGGCCCAGCACCTGAGTCATTCTGACTCAGATCCGGACTGCAGGGGTGGAGTGAGGGGACTAGAAAGTCTCTGCATCTGCCCCCTACAAGCCCCTTGTCCTTCCCTGCTCCTCCAGCCTCCCCCGCAACCCCAGGATCCTCTTGCTCTGCCTACCTTGAACTGCTCAGTGTCTGTGCATCCAGCCCCAGCCCCATGTCCCCGCTGTCCCTTCAGTGTTGCCAGCCCAGCCGGTTTCCAAGCCCCAAGAGGTCTACTGGCTCCAGGAACAGCACCCCTGTACGGAAAGAATGGATGCTTTTCCTGCGGCGGGCAAGGGCTTTGGGAGGAGCCCGCCTCCAGCACTGCAGCTTCAGGGAGCTTCAAGCTGTGTGTGTTTT
Source organism: Dasyprocta punctata (assembly GCA_004363535.1). Lineage (NCBI taxonomy): Eukaryota > Metazoa > Chordata > Mammalia > Rodentia > Dasyproctidae > Dasyprocta > Dasyprocta punctata. The sequence continues at coordinate 3,925 of RJWM01011455.1, forward strand.
GTGCTCCAGGAAGAAGGGAGGAGTGAGGAGCAAGGAACTCGGGTCAAGACCCTGTGTTTTAAGACCCTGAGCCTCCCACAGTGCAGGGATTAGATGTCGCCATGCCTGGAGTAGACTAATATTTTAAAAACACGCATGGTATTGGCAAGGGAAGTCCTGAGATGTGCACATTAAGTTGCTCTCTGACATCCCTGGTGGCACTGAGCTGGAGTGGCTGGCAGTGATACCTGGTCTGTGACTCACTTGTCAGTGGCTTCCTTTAAGTCCCTGCTTCCAGCACCACCAAGCCCCCTCTAAGTCCTTGGGGGTAGAAACAGAGAACGCTAAGGCCACAGTGTTGGAATGTGGCAGAAAGTGCCCCCCCCCAGTCAGTCTGTTAGTTGTCCAGGTAACAGTTCCTGTTACAAATTCCTGTTACTTCTGTCTCTTAGAAATTGCTGGTCACTGTGATGTACAACCGGTCACTATGATGCATATTGTAAGAACAAACTGAAGACAGTCAAGTACTCTGCCTCTATACTCCCCCTTTCAACTCCATAAAAACCTCCCTCCCTGGGGGCTGATATTTTGGGAACAATCCCAATCTGTGCCCATCCACGTAAAATAAATCTTCCTCCAAATCCTGGGTGTTATTTTCGGTGTTCCCGTTTGTCATTGCAGGGAGGCAGGGACTTTAGCAGGTGACCAGCACTGAGGGCTCTGGCTTTGTGAGTGATCGCGTGTTGGAAGGACCAATCAGCACCTCAAATAGCAAGATGCCTGCTTCGACCTTCTAGCCCCCAAAGTTATGAAGAAATTCCTTCTTCCTTCTCTTCCTTCCATCTTGCTTCTCTTTCTTTCTTTCCTTCCTCTCTCCCTTCTCCCTTCCTTTCCTCTTTCTTTTCTTTTTGTGGTACTGATGATTGGACCCAGGGCCTTCACACTGAGCTACATCCCCAGCCCTTTTCTTAATTTATTTTATTTTGAAATGAATTTTTGCTAAGTCATCGAAGCTGAGCTCCAACTTTCCTGCCTCAGTCTCCCAGTGCTGGAATGAAAGATTATGCACATTTTCTTCTTCAGAAACAACTGAGTCTGTGACTTTCTGTTGTAACAGCACAAAAGGGACCATGGTAATTCCTCCAACCCCTCCCAGTGTTGTTTCCCAGGATCACTTTTCAAATAAACCATTTCCATCCAAACCATTGTCCCAAGGAACCCAAAATAGGACTTTTGAAGGCTTCTCTTTGGTCAGATAGGATACACTGAGAACTCTGACACTTGGTTCTGAAGGCCCTGGGAGCCCAGACCCCTTTCTGCCTCTCTAGCCTCTTCTGCTCCCCGCTCCAGCCACGGGGGCCTCCTCCCCATTCCTGAGTCATCCCAGGGCCTTTGTACGTGTGGCTCCCCCTGCTGGGCTTGTCTCCTCTCAACTCCTCGCTTAGGTGAAACCTCAGGGAACTTGCTCAGAGAGGCCTGCCCTGAGTACAAGCTGGACTTATGCCTTTGTCTGTGAGTGACAACAGGGACTAAAATTCTTTTCTTCACTTTTTTTTTGGACACAGTCTCATTGTGGAGCTCGACCTGGCCTCAAACTCACGCTGCTCCTGCCTCAGTCTCCCAAGTGTTTTCTTTACCTCTTTATCCTCCAATGCTTCTACCTAGCTGGCACCAGGCTCGGTAAAGATATTTTTCAAAGGAATGAAAAAAGTGAATGGACTGTGTAGGACCCTTCGTGGTGACAGAAATCACTGGCCCTGGAAACAGAGAGCTGTGTCCTGAAATGTTATCACTCTGGAGATTTGTTCTATTAGTTTTTCACATTCCTCCATCTTTAACCTTTCCCTTTCCACCTGGTTTACAAGGATGATCAAATCTTGTGTCTTCGTCCCTTCCCTCTTGCTGAAATAAAATACCCAACACCCACAATTTGAAGGCAAAGAGGTTTGTTTTGGGTCATGTTTCAGTCCAGGGCTGGCAGGGTCCAAAGAAGAAAGCACAGAAGAGGGGCAAGAGGGACAGCAAGAAGACAGGGAAGGGAGGACCCAGAGAGAGAGGTAAACCCTTCCCCACCACACCCCCAGGGACCTGCCTTCTCCACCCAGACCCCGTCTCCTAACAGCGAGCCAGCCATGAGGCCCCATAATCCAGTCCCCTTCCCAAAGCCCTGCCTAGGCGTGCGTGAGGCTCTGGGAGCAGGGGACATCTAGATAGAAACCAGAACATCTTGTCGGTCTTTCAAAACAAAACAAATGAACCCACCTTCTGCCCTGCATAACTTGCTCAAGGGATGGCGACAGATCAGTAACGCGGAGGCTGTTGTTGATGGTTCCGCCCGTGTGAAGCTCTGCCAGGCTCCGCGTGGCACCTGCCCAACATGGCACTGGACCCTAAAGACCACAGCGTGTCCTTTCAACATTAACTTCCGCATTCTCCTTCCAAACCAAAATTGAACTTCCTGCTTTGCACACCAGCATTCCCCCAATCAGCTGTCGATACGTTATTCTGCCCGCCCCCTCAAACTCCACCCCCGTCAAACTTGATAAAAACCCTCTGCTTCTCCTGAAACGGAGCTTGCACTCTTCTGCAGCCCTCCCGTGCCGCTGTCTTTCTTTTTCTGCCCTTGCTTCTCTGCCGCACCAAGGAAAAAGCTAAGTCATGACCTGCGGAAGTTTTCCTCGGAATCCAACCCCCAGGACTGACTCAGGGAGACAGGAAGGTTGATAGATCTCTCAGCTGCACCCCACAGCTAGGCCCAAACATGGACAGCCCTGGTCAGTTGGGGCCCAACGTGTGGGGATCTGAGGTTGGAGTGGTGCCACCATGGGCTAAGAGAAGACTTTCTGAGTGTCCTCTTTTCCCCCACAGCCTAAGTGAATCACTGCTCACCTTGTCATTGTTAGAGGACTGGGAATAGAACAACTCAGAGGTGACATGGGAACTCCAGCTAGGGAGGGATGCACTGCAGAAAAGGACATCACTGCTCACCGGGCAAAAGTGTGTCTGGGGCTTGAGAATTGTTGGAGGAAACTGTGTGGATGTGAGGGGGAAGGGAGTGATTGAACCCAGTACTTTACAGACTCTGATCAAGGTATGCCATCCCAGCTGGCCCAAAGCACCATGTGCTGGGGACCAGGCTGGTACCCTGTCCCCAGGAAGATAGACCCAGCTAAGGTAACCAAGGAGTCACAGGGACATAAGTGATGCGCTTGCACAGAGAAACACAGAGAAACCTGGTTAACACCAACACTGCGCCAAAAGGCCTTAAGGGACACCTCTGTCAGGTACAGAGCAAACAAGTAGTCTGAACAAGAGGTCTAATCATAAAAATTATCCTTAGAGACAAGAAGGTTGTAGCAAATGTGGATCTAGAAGAACTAATTAGAAATAAACAACTGGAGATACTGAGTATTAAAAAAAATTTTTTTTTGGACAATACTGGAACTGAACCAGACACTTCACACTGAGCTATATCCTCAGCCCTTTATCGATTTTTTCATTTTGAGATAGATTCTGACTAAACTGTTACATTGCCCAGGCTGGGCTAGGCCTTGTGATCCTGTCTGTGATACTTAATTATGATATCAAGCTTGAATGGATTGTGAAACTCATAGTGGATTAGTGAAGCACAGTTCTGGGTACATCTGGACGATAGATGTGGAGGCCACAAACTTAGGAGGAAAGACCCAAACCAACCAATAGGCTTGTAGCCTGGATGGAATAAAAAGGGAAAGAAGAAGAAAATCTGCCATTTTGCTTTGTTGGAGGCACTGTGGTCTTCATTGTCTTTGGACATCCATCTCCATTTCCCTCACTTACCACGCACACTCTTCAGCCTTCCAATGTAGACTCTTTGAGTTTCTGTATGGGGTATGCTATGTCCCCCCAAGTCCTCATATACTTTTGATGGGGCTGAGTCTGACGCTTGTGATCAGTTTGTTGTCTAGCACCAGGATTGACGACGTGACTGTTGTACCCGCCCAGGGGTGGAGCCGATGTACAGTATAGGGGAAGGCAGGTCTTCCTCTTGTTTGCTTCCGTGCTTCTGTCTCCTTCTCTCTCTCGCCAGCGCAGCTTGGGGCTTGCAGCTTGCAGTTGCCATGAACGGCAGGCCTGCCACATCACGCTATCTTGGAGCCAACTTAAGTATGGACTGAAACTCCCAAGAAACTGTAAGAATAAACCTTTCCTTCCCTAATTTTGGGCGTCAGGTACTTTGTCTCGGCAACGAGCGAAAAGTAACTAAGACAGTTTCCAATATGAACTTGCCCAGGATTCCGCAGTGAGCTCTAGGCTTTTGGCCTTTGGCTGGATCCTCCAACTCCCAGTACACCACTGGCCATTCCACAGTCTTCCACCTGACTTCACAGGCAGCCATTGTAAGCCTACTTCGTACATCCTTTAAAGCAAAACATTACAGATAGAAAATAGTCAGAACAGATAAGAAAATTAGAGGCTTCTTGTAGGAATTTAATAGCTAACAACAGGAGTTCTAGAAAGAGAGAAGAGAGAAAACAGAAGTTCTCAGAACTGAAGCATGTGATCATCTAAGACAAAGACTTGTGAGATTTTCAACAAGACACCTAAAGGATGTCGTGTACCAAACATACCGCTACAGAAATGGAGTCTCAAGAGTAAAGAGGAGACCTGGAAACCTCCAAAGAAAGGTAACAAACAGGGCACATACTGAGGACCAGGAGTCAAAGAACTCTTGACTTCTTAAGACCAGAAGTTTGAAGACAATGGTACAACGCCTCACAATTCTGAGGGTCAGGGATCTCCAACCCACCATTCTGTATCGAACCAACCTGAAGATCACACATGAAGACAAAGGAAAGGTGCTGATTTTGAGAAATCTATATTTTTAAATGTTTATCTTCCACCTTCCTTTTTTTTTTTTTTTTTCCGGCACCAGGGATTGAACTTACAACCTCGCGCCTGGGGCTTAAGGCACTGAGCCAAACTCCCGGCCCTGATTTTTTTTTTTGAGGCAGGGTCGCACTATGTAGCTCAGGCCGGCCTTGCGCTCGCGTTGTAGCCCAAGCCGGCCTCGAACTCACAACGCTCCGCCTACCTCAGCCTCCCGAGTGCTGGGATTAAAGGCGTGCGCCACCACGCCTGGCCCACCTTCCTTTTTAAAGAAGCTGTTAGAGAGCGCCATCAAATTAGAGAAGGAAGGAGAGAGAGAGCGAGAGCGAGAGAGAGCGAGAGGGAGAAAGAAAGACATTGTAAGGCTGAGGTATAGCTCAGTGTGAAGTGCTTGTGTAGCATTTGTGAGGCCCTGGCTTTGTTCCCAGCATCACAAAACAAATTTTAAAAAGCTAATGTGTAGAAACAAAAGATGTACAAGACTAATAGGTATATTACTCTTTTGTCAGTGTCTACATAGAAACAGCAATGTAAACAATGAATATTGATTTAACTCCCCAGTGATGTAAGCATTTTGAGAGAAACTGGAGAATGTGTATGCGCGCATGACCATTTGTCATTATATTTCCTAAGAAGGAGTCAATAATAATTTTCCTAATAGGAAAGCCAAGAGATATCTAATATATGGGTGCTATTGAGAAATTAAGAGGGCCAGGTATTGTAGTGTACATCTGTAATCCAGCACTTGGGAGGCTGAGGCTGTGACTTTGAGGCCAGCCTGGGCTGCAAAATGAGTTCAAGCTCGGCCTGAATTACATAGTGAGACCTCTCTCAAAAAAACAAAACAAAATAAACAAAATTCATTCATTTGTTTGAGCAGCAGCCCTCACACAGAGCAGCACTCATCATGGCCTACATTGTTGGTGCTTTCCTAGTTCCTGTTCTTTTTAAAGCCCAACTCTCAAGCCTCCTTGCCTCCGGTTAACAGTTATTCTTTTCTCCTTTTTTTTAAGGTCTCTTTTCTGATGAAATTAGCCAAAAGTTGATTCTTGTTGCTTATAACCCAAAAGCTTGGTCTAAAATCCAGCCTCCCTCATGAGGCCCCCAGGAAGTGGGCTCCACCTGTTCCCCCAGCAGAGCTCAGGTGTGGTCTCACTTCCAGAGTCCTTCTGCCCCTCTCCTTCAACACTCAGCCTGTGTCCCTCCCTCTGTGCAGCCTCCCCTGCCACCCACGGGACGGGACACCACCTTCCATAGGTCTTGCACAGCTGGCACTCATGCTGAAACTGCCTCTACATCCTCCCCACTCAGCCTGGCGTACAGCAGGTGCCCACGAAGTGTCACTCTAAGCCTCAGCTTTCTCCTGCAGAACATGGAGTCATAGCATCTACTTTCCACATCACCATTCTTACCAGAAACATCTCAATCAACCGAAGCAAGAAGCAAGCGTACCAGGAGGCTGCAGGGCTGCGTGGAGAGCGAGCGGCCCATCTGGAGGCTGGAGGGAGCAGGCTCAGAGCCCAGCCGGGAAGGGGATGCAAGCAGCCAGGCCCAGCCCCAGGAAGGCAGCTGGCAGTGCACGCTGGGTGGGCCTGGAAGAAAGGATTTCTGATCCGAGCGTGTGTGTCACTAGGTCCTGTGCTGTGTCCAGGCCTCACCCACAGGGGGCGCTCAGATATTTAACTGATCTTTTAAGCTTCTGCAATGACAGCGTGGTCCAGTCTACTGCCAACGATCCCGTGGTGGTCCACCAAATATAAGGTGGGAGGAGTGGTCCCCCATCACACAATGCCATCGGGCTGCTGGAAGGAGGAGATGACAGGTGACCTGGCGATCCTGCACATTTCTCCCAGGGCGGAGAATGGTACCCCAGGCCCTATCAGGGACTCAGCAAACATTTAAGCTCCTTCACTGTGGTGGGCCCTCTTCCCAGCACTGAGACTACATCAGCAGGCAAAATAGACATTTCTGTCCTGGTAGTTTCGCATTCTAGGGTTTCTCTTTCAGGCTCGTGTTTGTTTTGAATTTAAGCGCACTGCACAATGGGCAGCGATAACACAGCCAGAGGTTGTCAGGGCCAAAGGGCTGGCTTCCCACCAAAGGGAGCGAGATACAATGTGCCACTGGTTGCTCAGTCCTATCTTCCTGAAGAGATGGAAAACCATCTGTGTGTATTCATATTTGAGCACATTTTGGTTGAGACCAAAAACAAAGCTTATGCAGAGTTTATGGGTGGAGAAAAGAGAGAGCCCATGGAAGGGGACAGAGGACAAGGGGTGAGAAGGGGCCCTGCAGAGGCTGGCAGGTCCATGGTCCCTCCTGCCTGAGAAAGAACCAGGAAGAACCACACCCTCTTTCTTTAAGGAGTTCCTGTAAAGAACTCCTGGGAGTCTGGCACTATGGTTTATGCCGTAATCCTAACTCTGGGAGGCTGAGGCAGGAACTTGATGGTAAGTTCAAGCCCAGTCTGGGCAACGTAGTGACTTAGGAAGATCAAGGCTGAAAATAAAACATAAAAAACAGGTTGGGGATGTAGTTCAGTGTGAAGACCCTGGGTTCAACCCCCAGTTCTGGGCAAGGGGAAACATCTGGGACAGGCCGTGTGAATGTTATAGGGTATCAGTGGTCCTGGACTGGTGGGCCACCACCACGGTCACTGGGCAGCCTGGGGGATGATGTACAGGCTGCAGCAGTGGCCACCAGGAGCCAGAGGGACAGGCAGCTGCAGCCAGGACTGAGGGAGCAACCTTTTGGCGGAGGTGCTGAAAGGGGCGTGGCCCCCAGGATTGCAGGACCAGATGTGGGGTGGGAAGGAGGCCAGGGGGTCCACCCATCCCATGACGGGTAGTTTGGGAGGATTTTTGGTGCCCGAGGAAGCTCTTACTCTTTCTCAGGCCTCCAGCTGAAAGGAATTACATGCTGGGGGGGGCGGGGCTGGCCAGGCGCTCCTGCCCAATCTGGACCATCCATCCGGCCTAGCTGGAGTCAGAAGCTGCCCTCAGATCACAGCTGACGCACTTTGTCAGCTAAACGGGGCCCTAGGCAGTTGCAAGAGGTGACCGATGGGGCGCTCACTGCATGCCAGCCTCCACGCTCCTTTCCTTCACTCTCCCAGAGTCGCTATGAGTTATGGACCCATTGTCCTCATTTTCATAGTCTCAGAGAAATGAAGTGGCTTGGCCAAGATCATACACTAGTGACAGGGCTGTGACTTGAATCCAGGCAGTTGGGTTCAGCATCTCAAACCTGCTTATCCCCAGAGGGAGAGGGTTAACAATGTTTTGTAGCACTCACTGTCTGGCTAGATGATTTATGATCCCTGTGCATTTTATTTTCAGTTCAGGGATATGATTATTATCCTACCCATCTTACAGATGAGGAAACTGAGGCTGAGAGAGGACATTGTGGAAGTTGCTTAACCTGGGACAGAGCCTGGAGGTGAGGGCAGCCAGCCTCATGGCAAAATCTGGCACCTCAGAACTCAACGAGCCCCCGCCCTGGGGCCTGCAGCGGCGGCCCCCCATCCCAGCCAAGCAGTTTCCTGTCCTGCCAGAAAAACCCAGAGCATGGAGACCTTCAGACCAGGGCTGCCTGGAGCCTCTGCTGCCCTCTCCCAGGCCAACCGCCTTCCTGCGGGGACCTTCGGCCAGGAGCCAGCCGCACAGACAAGGGCTGCATGGATCCTCAGGCGCGGCCGGGCTGGAGGGCGGGCGGCCAGGTGCCCATGGCCGCAGGAAAGAAGGGCCCCTCTTCTCTCCACTCAAAGGTGGATTGAGGAAGGTTGGCTGCGTGATTTTGCCAAGAAGCTCTTCGGGAGCCAGAGAATGGGAACATCTGTGCCCTGGGCTCTGTCCTGGACGTGGCTCAGGCCGCAGTCTGGGGCTGGCGTCGTTGGCTGGAGACAGCCGTGCAGGGGGAGGGGGTGCGGGCGGGGGAGGGCAGGGCAGGAGGAGGGCAGGAGGAGCCTGCCGCTGCAGCTCTGGCCGACGTGGGCTGCCCCTGGCAAGCTGGTGACAGGCTCAGCCCCTGGCCTCTGCCCCGGGGCAGGGAGCCAGGCCAGGCGGTGGGGCGGGTGTTGGGGGGAGCACAGGGCTTGGGGCCTTCTCCGTGCATTATGCTGGTGGATGGGGCGGGGGGTCCTGCAGAGGCAGCAGGTGGGCCGGGGGCCACCTCCTCCTCCCAGACCACAGCCCAAAGCCTCACCCCTGCTCCCCAGCTCTGGGGACAGAATTTGTGCTTTTTTCTTTTTTGCCTCCCACAGCCTGCCCGTCTAGGCTGTAAGGGGCCTTACAGAATGGCCAGCTAGCTCTCTCCTGACCTTCTTTGCCATTGGTAGATTTCAAAAATTTAAATGTTCTTTTTTTTTTTTTTTTTTTTTTTTGCGGTACTGGGGATTGAACTCACAACCTCGCGCCTGCCAGGGCAGACGCTTAAGCCACTGAGTCAAACTCCCAGCCCTGGTTTTTTTGAGGCAGGGTCGCACTGTGTAGCTCAGGCTGGCCTTGCGCTCGCGTTGTAGCCCAAGCCGGCCTCAAACTCACAACGCTCTGCCTACCTCAGCCTCCTGAGTGCTGGGATTAAAGGCGTGAGCCGCCACGCGCGGCTTAAATGTTCTTTTTTGAAAAGGTAATGTATTTACATGGTTCAAAAATTTAAATTCTATAATATGGTATGCACTGATAAATCCCACTTCCACCTGGGTTCATCTGCCCCACCACCATCACAGAAGTGTACATTAGCCTCGAGTAAAATTTCCAGGGGCTCTTTATGCAAACAATGCAATACAGATATTTTTATTTTCTCCCCCTTCTTATATAAGAAATAGCACACTACATATTGTTCAGGTTTTCAGAGTTTTTTTTTTTTTCAATGTTGGGGATTGAACCCGTACTTATGCTAGACAATTGCTCTACTGCTGAGCTATCTCTCCAGCCCTGAATATTTTCTTACCAGTGTTTTGAGAGCATCTTCATTTTTTCTAGCTGTATAATGTTCCTTTTGTGACTAGACCACCATCTGACAACTGGATTCTAGAAAAAGATGAATACATGGATGGCTTCCAGACTTGGTTTCAAATGAAGTCTTAGGTGGAGACATAGTTTATGCCCAGCTGTTCTGATTAGAGAAGGCAGTGAGTGAAGCCAGCATCCACCTTGGGACCTCTACCATTCATGTCAGGCTGTGTGGAAAACTTCACTGGGCCTCACAGGCTCCACAAAACATGCAACACCACAATGTTAGCCCTTTCTGTTTAATTCATAAATGGGAAACTGAGGCTCAGACAGGGATGAGATTGATTTAAGGTCACAAAGATAGCTTGTGATAGAGCTAGAACTGCAAGAAAGAGTTCCTGGGCTTGGCTCTCACTATCTCCAGACTTCATCCTCAAGGCTCCCAGGCCAGGAGCACTGACTTAGGATCAGAGGCAGATGTCACCGTGTTCTCAGTCGGAGAATCACTGTTGATGAATCACGGGCCCGCCCTGGATCCAGGCACAAACCAGCCCTGAACCCAGTGCTGGACAGGGCCCCACGTTCAACCTGGACCCAGCTCTGCGCCCAGCCACAGGCCTGTATCTGCCTGTCTCTTCCTCTTCCACTCCCCACAGAAGGCTTTGGTTCACTAGAGGACAGGTGAGCCCCGCAAACAGGACGAGAGCGTTCAGACCGCTGAGCCGGACTGGTCAGAAAAGCTGAGTCGGAACGTGCATGAAGAAGGCAACGCAGCCACCCTCAGACTCTGCAGCCACATGTGAGCAGTTTGCGTGTTTGAGAAGAAGCATTGGAGAGTTGTTAGAACTGGGGAGTGACTGAGGAAACACATTTTATGAAGGAGAAATGTGTTCACTGCCAAGCAAAGGTTGGATGGAGGAAAGGTCTGTCTAATCAGGAAGGATCAGCTAATAAACGGTGCAGGTGGACCCCTGTTAAACAAGCAGAGAAGGGACAGAAGTCATGGGAGGCCAGTTTGATTCTGTGAGGCGAGGTCTCCAAGACTGGTGCAGTCCAGGGGTACAGGCAAGAGGCCAGGGCTGGGGAAACCAGGCTCCCCTCCACACACCCCATTTTGGAGAGGAGGAATCAGACTCGTTCAGGAGTGAAGAGGCTTCCTTGGGATAACATGGCCAGTCTGTGGTAGGACTGGGGTGGTAGCGGTACCCCTCCAGCCCTGACACTGCTGCTTCCTTACCTGTAAAGGAGGGTGTGGGTCCTGGAATCCAGGAAACCTGGGTTCTGTCCTTGGTTTTGCCCAGCACACGGAAAAGCTGTGCCACCTCCCAGGATCTGACTTCACCTCCCTATGACAGGAGGGTGGATCTAAGTGGGACTTTTAAACTTTATTTTGAGCTCCACAATGAGGGGACTGGACTGTGGTCTTGCAGTTGTGACAAATGACCTTTGATGACCATCAGGCAAGGAGGGATGGAGCAGCTGTCCCCACGAACCCCATAGACCTGAACGGTGAGCATCTCAGTGGGGCTGTGTTGAGCCCATCCCTCCTTGTTCTTTGGTGATGGGATTCCTCATCTTCCTGGGACGAGGTCCTAGGGTTTGTGCAGCTTGATTTAGGAAACCATGTGACATGAGATCCCTTCACCCAGACTTGTCCAGGCCATGCTTGCTGCCATGGGACCTCCCTGCCCCAGAGGCTCCCCATCTGCCCAGCTGCCTGCAGGGTGCCAAGAGGAATGCACACCTGGTCCCTGCAGGGTCTGATCCTTCTCCACCCCTCCGCCTGCCCAGCCTCACTAGTACTGGTGACAAAGGACACTGTGCTGTGAGGCATTGTGGCTGGGAATAAGACAGGAAAATGGCTTGTGCCTTCTTGGTCTCCAGTGCCTATGCATTGCCCCGGCTTTATGCATGCACACGCACGTATACACCTGCACATGGATGCACGGCACACACAAATGTGCCCTTAAGGGGAGGTGTCCAGAGGCTGGCAGGACCCTTCCCAAACCCAGGTGTTGGGCTTCCTGGGTGGGACCTAACCATGTGGCCCCTGGCTGGGCCATACCCCTATGCTCTGGCTGAGGCGGAGCACAGTGGCAAGGAGGGGGAACCAGTATCCAGACAACTGAGCTAGCATAGGGCTCAAGATGGGTTCCCCAGGCCCAGGCCAAACATCTGCTCAGCAGCTCTAAGTTCTTAGTGAGTCTGGGCAATTAGGACCTATTGGTTTGGGTCAAGGGCTCGGACAATCAGTAATGGCACAGCCAATAACTGTCACTTTCCCTGCCACCACCTCAGCCTGTCACAAGGCTGGTCTTGGCCCTGCAGTCCAAGCCCTACAGTTGCGTTTTGGACTTGCCTCAGAGCAATGGGCATTTCTGGTCTCCTTTATTGTGCCATTTTCATGGAGACATGGTGCAGTGCGGTCTTTTTCCTACAACTCCAAACCTCCAAGATTCTGAAAACTAAAAATAAAATAAAATTAATTCATTAGTGTTATTGCTTGTATCTGAATGCCTCCCCCCTCCACCCTGCCCAAGTCTCATGCAGTCATAGGTAGGGCTTTTTGAAGGAGGCTGGATCTAGTGTGTGTGAATGTGGAATAAAGGTGTGACAGTGGGATTAAGGTTGTATGATACCAGATTAGTCCACTACCTAGTTTATCATAGTTCTGCATGTGTGTAGTGGGAAGTCCTATCCTCAGTGTGGGTAGCACCACCCAAAGTCTGTACCCTGGATGGGATAAAAGGGCAATGAAGGCCTTGCTACTGCTCCCTGCTTGCTGCTTCCTGCCTACCCTTCCATGGACTGTTTCTCCTCTGTCACACCACCTGCCTTGGAGCCAGCCAACTATGGACTAAAACCTCTACAAACTATGAGCCAAAGTAAATCTTTCCTTATTTAAAATTTGTGGGTGTTGGGTATTTTGTCTCAACAAAACAAACTTAAGACAATTAGGTAACAAAATGTGACCTGAATGATCATGGGGCCATTTGTGGCCTTTATTTATTTCACTTAGTTTAAATGTTCAAAAGTGCAGCTGCAGAAATCCTGATGTCTTTGACTACATTTTGACTGAGGATGTGGGAGGCACACGCACGTTATACACTGTGTCACCTGTCGATGTTCTAGAACTTGTCTGATCCCTGGCTTCTAGAAAAGGGATGGTGAGTTGCACTGCTACTCACACTTCACAGATGGTAAAACTAAGGCTCAGTTAAAGATATGATGGTGCCTTCTCTGAGGCTGCATGGTTGGGAAGTTGTAACAGCAGACACAAATGCCACAGCCATAGCTTTTAAAATATTTTTCTGTACAGCCCAGCATTTCAGCAGGGCCTATAGGTGGGAACCCCATAAGCCCAGTAAGAGGTCCTTCAACTCAGGCTTTGGCTCTATCACTGAGGCCATGGGCTTCTTCCACAGCAACCAGGTCTGGACTGCAATGGTCACCAGGAGCTGTCATCAGAAGTGCCATAGCCCCGTCTAGCAGAGAGCAGAGACCTAGGAAACTGAGGGTGCACAGGGAACCTGGATATGCCTCTGAGTAAGAGGAAAACAGCGGAGACATGATGGGTGAGATGTTAATTGCTTTAAATTTTCTCCCACCATATGTCTGGACAGACCTAGCTTTCTTCCAAAGAGAGGATGTGGAGGAGCCACAGAACAAAATCAGGACAATGTTTGGCTTTTAAGCCCTCAGTGCTGTTGTCCTGGTACAAATCCAGAAGGCTGGAGTGGTGCTACCTGGGGGAGGGCTTTCCAGGCTGGGGACTCTGTGTATAGCTTCCCAGCGGGGACAAAGAGGAGGATGGAGATCAAGATCAGAGGAGCATGAGGATGAGGAGTTGGAGGCCTTTCACTGCATCTCAGGTGGGGTGGGGACTTAGGACAAGCCCCTGTTACCTGCCAGGATCACAGAGAGCAGGCAGCTGTGGTGGGATCTCTGAGAGCATGGGCCAAGGTTGCAGAATGGGGGTGGCTGAGTGGGACCCCGGTCTGAATGACCTTAAGTGTCCTGAGGTGCAGGAGGGATATGGGAAGGCACCCATCACCCCACATGTGAGGAGGGCTGGGGATCAAAGGGCAGGAGAACCTAAGGTCTTTCAATGTCGTGACACGAGACACTATGATGAGAGAAGAAGGGACTGTCCTTTCAGAGCCCATGGAAGGACCCATGTCACTCACCCAAAGCAGTTCTGGCAGCAAGGGGTATATTACATGCATGTAGCATCTGCCAGAAGGTGGGGGACAAGAGCACCTCACCAGCCCAGCTCCCCAGTGCAGAAGCTCTCTACTGAGGGTTTCCAACCCCCAACAGGGTGTAAGTAACGGCCAGCATCCTGAGCCAGGGCCAGCCTCCTGTTACGGTGACTTTGCCACCTTTACTAATAACTACCCTGGGGAAAGCGTGGCTGGAAAGAAAAACACACACCAAGCCCCAGGGACAGAGACTCACAAGCTCCCTCCTCCCCCATTGTTGGCAGGATCCTCTCCTCAAAGTAGCGTCCACTCTCCACCCAGGCCACATTCACATCATCCACCCTGAGCCCAGCCTGTGACAGTCTCCGATGCTCCTAAACACATGCAGGGACCTACATGCGCACATTTGTTGGAGGTGTCTGCAGAGCCCCCCAGTTTATACATATGAGACTGTGCTTTGGTGCTTCTCTGTGTTTGTGCCCCACTGCTCATCCACTTGGGTCGGCAGTGGTCCCCTCCCGGACCTTCCTGTGTTTCCACTCACTGCCTGGCTCAGTGGGCATGGGGACCAATCATCCTTCTCTAGCTCTGTGGCCCTACTCTGTGAGTCACAGACTGTAGGGGACCATAGAATTATGAGAAGGGGTCCTTGGGTCTGTGTAACTACCATGTTTTAGAGCAGGGACCAGCAAACCATTCTGTAAACTACTTAAAAATATGATATCCCAGCACCCTGGGCAGCTGAGGCAGGAGAAGGATGACAAATCTGAGCCCAGCCTATGCAACTTAAAGGCTTAGTAAGCACATGTGACAAAAAAAATGAAAAGGGCTGGGAATGTGGCTCAGTGTAAAGGTCCCCTGGGATGAATCTCCAGTGCCACCAAAAATTAATTAATTAATTTGATAAAGATTGTATTCTTTTACTTTAAGAAATTCATCTTGGTTTCCTAGGGCTGCTGCAACAAATTTCCGCAAACTTGATGATGTAACACAACAGAAACGTGCCCCGTCATGCGACAGCAAGGTGTGCGCAGGGTCAGGAGCTGTCCGAGGCTCTGGGCAGAATCCCTTCTCGCCTCCTTTAGTTTCAGCAGCTCTTGGGCTCACGGCTGTCTTGATGCAGCTCTAGCCCCATCTTCGTGTGGCTTCCTTCTCTCTGTCCACGGAGACCCTAATCCACATAAGGTCACAGCAGAGGGTCCCCATGCGTGTGACTTTAGTGGCAGAGGTCGCTGTTCAAACCACTACAGTTGTTTTTCAAGTTTTCCTGTCGTTGTTTCTCCCCCTGGTGTTGTATTTCAATGTACTTAACACAAGTGTGCACATACATGCGCCACTTGTAGATTGGTGCGCTGATACCTGGGGCTCTGGTGCTCCTCGTCCTAAGCCTGCCCTCCTCCCCTCCTCATGTACCTGGGCTCCTTTTTTTTTCTTTTTGGGACAAGGTGTCTCTAGGTAGTTCAGCCTGGCCTTGAGCTCACTTTGTATCCCAAGGTGACCTCGAATTCATAAGGATCCTCCTGCCTCAGACTCCCGAGCTCTGGGCTTATAGGCGTGCACCACCACACCTGGCTGGGCTCCTTCTTTACGTCGCTGTCAGCTCAGTTTCCTAGGAAGCCTCTTCCTGTGAGCAGCCCTTCTGCCTGGGCTCTGAGTGTCTGTTCAGAATGAGCTTGCATGGCTCCCTTGCAGGGACTATGGTACAGGACCCAAATTTGGGGCACTGATTCTGTTAATTTCTCATGTTGGGTTGCAGGACCTCAGAGGCCAAGCACATGACTGCCCAATCATATGTGAAGAGCAGCCCTAGATTTGGATTTCTTCTGGTGGGTTGTTTAAAATCCAGAACTCATGTGAAAACAGAATCTGTGTGAGACTGCTCACTTCCTCCTGCTGTGGTCGTGGGTTTTGCTTGTCCAGCCTTGCTCTGAGGCGCGACCCACAGGTCCCAGCTCTACTGGAGGGTCTTGGCTCCAGTTGTTCACCTTGTGCCCTCCCAAGCCTGCTTTCCTCACCCAAGAGGCACAGAGTAGATATGCAATGCTCTGCTCAATGCTCCATCGTCTGCCACACTAAACCTAACTTTTCTTCTCAGACTTAGATCTACCATCATCTCTTGTAGGAAGCCTTCCCAGACCCCACCAGTTCTGTCTCTCATGGTTCTCAGATTCGTGCTTGTGAGTCTTGATCTGCTATGGTGTGGGGAAGACTCCACAGTCTTCCCCACTGCACTGCATCTTACAACCATGCTGCAGGAGCAGCAGGCAGGACTCAGATCCAAGGCCTGAATTTTGGGGAGGAAGACAGTTTAGCTGGGAAGGTGATGTTTCATCAAAGGTGTTTAAAAAGAGGTTGGTGCTGGATGTAGTGGCACTTGCTTGTAATTCCAGAACTGTGGGATCACATGTTCCAGCCTGGGCAACTTAGCAACTTGGTTAAACCCTGTCTCAAAAAAGTGAGTGGGGTGGTGTTTGTGGGAGGTAGCTTAGTGTAAAGGCTTGGGGTTCACTTTGGAATAGGCCCTCCTGCTGCTGGAAGGAGAATGGAGGTTGGTTTCATGGTGGCCCAGGGTTGTGAAGATGGGCCTTGAGCAGCTCACGGTGGGTGTGGGGAGATTTATGAAATTTTTGGAAAACAAACACCCAGCAAGCATTGATGATGCGGAGTGGTCAAGCATGCCAGGCATGTGAAGTTCCCAGGAGTAGACACAGTCTTGAGTTTCTCTCTTGACGCCTTATCCATCTTTGAAAGCCCTCTGTACTGCCTCCCGACCTCTCCTCTGCTCCAGGAAGCAAAGCACTCTGTCTTTTGGGGAGAAAGCCTGAGAAAGGGGTACACAAGCACCAGGTCAGAACGGACTGCTAGGGGAACCTCCCGAAATAAATGCATCCGTCTGTCCGCTACCTGGGCCTCAGAGCTTGGGCTGTGTGCTTCAAGATAGTTTGAAGTTTTTTTAAAAAAACTAAAATTCTCTGCCAGGTAAGCCAGTCTCAGTGAATGACCACACAGTCGAAGGTGACAAGGGCCTCTTTCACAGGTCCTGGCTGTGCTGAGCCGTCCAGGCGCTGCAGGGAGTGACTGGTGAATCAGCCTGTGTTAGGAGGTCAGTCACCCAAAGCCTTTTCTTTGCCCCTGAGTCTGATCAATCAGTGGCAGTAGGCTTGGCGACCGTACATGGCGTGGGTGTTTGTGTCATCTTGGGTGACAAGACCCTCACTTACCATCCCACGATTACAGATTTAAGGTGTTCTTTAAGCCAAAACATTGGGTGCAGTCCCAGCGGTGTTCTAACCCAGAGGTGCACGCTGACGGCAGAGTTAGATGTCACATGCTTTCACAAAATAACTGAGCAGCAGTGAGCACAACAAAGAAAAAACAGGGTCATGTGTGGAAAGTGATGAGGAATTTACTTTTGGAAAGGCCCTCCACAGAGGTGACGTTTCAGCTGAGAACTGAAGGACAGAAAAGAGGTGGCCACACACCACGCAGAGAGAACAACCCTGCAAAGGCCCTGAGGTGGGCTCAGGGTACCTAGCAAGAGACTGCATGTAAGGGTCATGGGATATGGCAGGTGAACAGCACCCAGGAAACCAATGAGTGTTCAAAACGGATGTCACAGGAAATGCGGGCACCAGTGCGAGTGGCTCTGTGGCTCCCTGGCAAGGAGCAACAAGGATGGTGAAATGTCTAGAGATGGAGGCAAAATTGAAGTACAAACTGAGAAGGTTTTACTTCCCTGTGTCCTGAACAGTCATGTATCAGGTGCTCAATGTCTACCAGGCACCACAGATACACTTGCAAAGCCTAGCTCCTGCTCTGAGGAGCACTGGCCTAGCGCTGGGACATGCGGCTGGAGGGTGTGAGCAGAGAGCCCAAAGACACCTGAGAGTTTTCTAGGGGGACTCTCCAGCACATCAGGGATTGGGTTCCTTCTGTGGCATGCCAGAGAGCAGGGACAGAGCGGTGGCCAACACTGCTGACCACTCATGGGGTTGTTGTGGACTGGTGATTCTCACAGCATGTTCCATGGAACTCTGGTCCCTCAGGTGCTCCAAGAAGAAAGGGTTCCCTATAGCCTCGTCCAACCCCACTCCTCTCCCAAAGTTCCCATCTCCAAACACCACAGTTGCATTCAACTTCCACACTCCGAATACCTCCCAATGGGGATTCAGTTTCAACTTGGGTGTTGATGGGGTGTTCAGAGCCCGGCAGGTGGGAATGGAATTGGATCAACTCCCTGACCTGGATGTGGGTGGTAGAAGCCTAGAACCTGTGAGCATCTAGAGATGGGGAAGCCCTAGGGAAGAGGAGGGATGAATTTCTTGCTATAATAGTGGGTTGGGCAGTGCAGAGAGCTATTTTCCTTTGCTGGGAAAGAATGAGAGGAATAACCATATTTCTATCTCCATTTTATTCACAGTGATCCCCCTGTATGACAAGAAGTCTGTTAATTCCCTTTGAATTTGAGTAAAGAGAGATTTTGGAAAGATCCTGGAAAGGCCAGTGGTGGCCCCTAACCTTGTCTGTGACCCAGCTAGCTTTGCACATTTCCTGTAGAAGTGGAAACAGTACAGCATGGTGCCAGTGTTCACCAAGCATGCAGCAGGTGCATTGCTTGAGCAGCACTGTATGCTGGGCACTGTTCTAAGCACTTAGTGCACATTATCTCAGTTAATTCTCACAATAACCCCACCATAAAGCCAGGAATGTTGGTGCACACCTTAACCATAGTAGGAGGCCGAGGCAGGAGGATTGGCATGTGTTCAAGGTCAACCTGGGCTACACAGTGAGTTTATGGGTAGCCTAAACTATATAGAGACTCTGTTCCAAAAACAACAGCAAAAACAAACAATAGCCCTGTGAGAGAGGGATTGTATTCTCCCCATTTTACAGATGAGGAAATGGAAGCCTAGAGAATCTGAGTGACTTTCCCAAAGTCACACAGCCGGTAAGTGAAGGATTGATCTGCAGACAGGAATAGTGAAATCGGAGAGTGACAGACCCAGTACCACAGGGTACCAGTTTCAGTGCCCCCTCTAAAAGGGACGTTGACCTGTCCACTTTTTCCAGAGAAAGTGAAGAGCCCACAGACCCTCACCTGTCCTTGCGGGGCCACTGGGAAACTGCAGAAGAGGGCATTCTGAGTGGGCATGGTGCAACCTGCAGGTGTGCGAAGATGGAGAGAGTGAAGATACTCTGTACCTCTCAAAAGGATTGTAGAGTGGAGGATATCGGGCATGTGTTAACCATCTACTGCTGAGCAACGAAGGAGGAGGCAGGAAGGACCTCTTCAGGGACAACAGTGGCCCTGTAAGAGAGGTCCAGTGACAGGCAGAGCTTCCCAGCGTGGGCCCTCAGGTCACGCCTGCCCAGGTGCAGATTGGAAGGCCTGCTGGGTGGATAAATGAGAATCTTGAGTAATTTAGGATCGTGGCTGCCGCAGAAGAGAAGCTCAAATCCTGACAGCCATCATTTTCATTGTCATCCTGTTAGTAAGCACCCTGCCCCTTCAGGCACCTAACCAAGAAAGGATTCTACATAGAGCAAGAGTTCCAAGAAGCTATAAATGTCCTTAAGTTTCACTGGGTGAGCTGGATACCACTTGCCTGAGGGATCCCCAAGTCTTTAGGATTCCAAGTTTATTTTATACTGACTTGCTTGTGGGTCACAAACTATAGTGTTTGAGGACACAGGCTGAGTCCCGCTCTCACATTTTTCAGTGAGATGAGGTGATTTGCATTTGAGCCACTTAATGGTAGAACCAGAACCAGACCAGGCCTCCAGGATACAGCTCCTCCTGCCTCCGCGCTTTGGAAGTAGGGAAGGGCCTTCCCTCCCTGCAAGGTGCCAGCATCCTGGCTTAGGATGGAAAGAGGTGCCTGTCCAAGCTGCTGCAGAGAGGGCAGTCACGAGCCAACCCTGTAGGTGCAGACAGAGCCCCGGGCAGCCAAACATATACACAGAAACCCTGCAGCAACCAGCACTTTTTTGAGCCCAGATAATGTCATACCGGGCAAGAGTGTCCCCAGATAACGACCAAAAGCTTCTCTCTATGTGCAGGATCTGATTGGGTGGTAAACAAGTCAGGCATTTGCATGGCAGAGAATCTACCCTCAGACATGCCCTCCAAAACACTAAGAGCTTGTGGACACCCGGATATGGTCCTCCACAGTGACATCCCCTTAACCACATTGATTCACGTTTTCATCCCTTCAACTGCTAGAGGGACGAGTGCCTCCCAGTACCATGCACCCTTGGGACATGTCACTCTTGGAACATGTCTTGTAGACTTGGCAGGGGCAACTGGGCCTCCACCGAGACAAAGTGTGGTATAAAGGACACATGCCGGAGCGATTACTCAAACAAACCGCCAATCTGAGGGCCGAAATCGCAGCAATTATTTAAGTATTCTTGGAAACGCTGAAATTTTCTTTCTCCTACTTAGTCTGTACTAACTTTTTCCTTTGGGCTTCTAAACAGACTTGCAATTGTCAGCGGGACTTCCTTCATTTCCCCTCCCTTCCCCCAAGCGCACACCACAGGCACATGGAAAAGAAACCATGCCAGCGAGGGCTTCTGTGTGTTTGTGGAGGAATCTGAGCCCCAGGGAACTGAGCCTTTCCTTAGTGACATCTATTCTGCTGCAAGATGGAGCAGGGAGGGGAGCCAGTGTGCGTGAGTGTGGGGATGCTGGGGATGAGAGAAGGCTCCTCTTCAAACAGCTCACACCCCTGCAAAGGTACCCAGCCAACAAAGATGGCTAGCTACAGTAGTCTTATGCAGGGTGGCTCCAAACAAGGATGCACTTGATCCCAATGGCCAGCAGGCAGCGCCCTGGTGTCTGGACCCACCCTGCTTGCAGAGTGGTTCCTCTCCTGCAGTGGCCCCAAGTGACAGAAGGCTGAGCAGCCAGCCCCTCCACCTCTGCCACCTCCTCCTCCTCTTCTTCTTCTCCTTTTTAGTTTTTTTTTTTTTAAACAGCATGGTTTTGGCAAAAAACAAAACAAAACAAAAAAAAAATCAAAACAAAAAAACCAAAAACAGGCTTGTGTGTCAATGGAACAGAATAGAGGAAGCAAAAACAACTCCTGGCACAGTCAACTACCTTATCTTTGACAAAGGGGCCAAATACATTCACTGGAGGAAAGGTGGCCTCTTCAACAAATAGTGCTGGGGAACTGGCTATGCACGTGCAAAAGACTGAGAAGATCGCTCATCACACACTAAACTAAATCAAAACAGATCTAAATGCTAAACTAAATCAAAAGATCCAAATGTTAAAACAGAAGCACTTGATCTGCTGGAAGACCAAATAAGTAAAACTCTTGAAGACATAGGCGTGGGCAAGGACTTTCTGAACAGAACCCCAGTTGCACAAGAATCAACAAATGGGATCATATCAGATTAAAAAGCTTATGCATAGCAAAGCAAATGACCCAGAGTGAAGAGGCAACCTACAGAGTGGGAAAACGTTTTTGCCAGCTATTCCTCAGTCAGAGGACTAACACACAGAATATATAAAGAACTCAAAATATTAGATCCACCAAATTAAAGATCCAATCAGATAAATCGGTAACTGACACTTTTCGGAAGAGGAGCAGATGGCCAACACATACAGCACCACTTCTCCCTCCAACACTGCTGGCTGAGCCAGGGAGACTCTGCTAGCCACCGTCATCCTGTTCCACGGCTTTTACTTGGGGTCCCAAGTGATCACTCCCTCCTCGTCACTCTCCCCTTTCCCAGTCATGGAGCCCGAGCAGCAGACTAATTGAAACAAGCCGTAGACTTTCATGTTAAAGTAGCCTTCAGCTGGGAGGTGGAGGCCGCTTCTGGAAAATGTTAACACTTTCCTATTGGATGCCAAACCTCCTGGAAGCAAGCTTCAAAGGAAACCTCATCTGTAAAATGAGGGGGTTGGCAGATCCCAGAGAGCCCTCTGCTCTGACAGCTCATGCCACTAAGAAAAGAAAACCCCATTGAGCTCCGGGTCGGGGAGCCCACAGCTACTTCTGCTTGGCTGTGGTGCTGTCTCAAATAAAGTGGCTATGAATCACTTTTTATTTTAAGCCTTGCAGCTGATAGATTAATTTCTATTTTATGGACCACGTTCTCTGCGTAATTCCAAGAAAATCACTCCATCAGAGGCTCCACTGACGTCACCAGCCACAGATAGGAGGTCCTGGGCTGCAAACCTCAGGCCCAGTGGCTGTTGGAAGACTTGGTCCCAGGTGGAAAGGAGGGTGTTATGCTTGGGGCCTCCAGTTGCCATGGAGACCATGTTTCTCCATCACCTTCAGGAGGTTCAAACTTCAGAAAGGTCCCACCTACCTGATTTCACATTTGAATTTCATGGTCCAGTCTTGGGTCAGGCAAACGCTTCATTCCTGAAGAGGCTGTGAAGGTGGACAGAGCTGTATTTTGTGGACAATTTGACTAACTGAATTTTGAGCCAAACTTAATATAGCATTCTCTGCCACATAATTTTGGTTTGAAGGTTTATTGTTTGTTTCTTGCAGAATTTCTTCATTTGGGTACAGTTTTCCTGAGACCTTCTAAATTCTTAATTAGGAAAACTTAAAAAAAAAGCTCTCCTTTTTTTAAGCTAGCGAGGAGAGAGGCCTGTAGTTCTTCTGCATTAGGAAGCCAAAACCACGGGCTAGAAAAATGTGTTTAGAGGCGATGAGCCAGGAATTAGATGTACCACAGCGAAGAGCTGGAGACGGTTTGTAAATTAACAAAGCAAGGTCCTTTCTCTTTCGCCCAGTGTGCTAACTCATTTAGCATCCTGGATTCTCCACTTGAGGAGATCCAAGAAGCCACCTTATGCAGCCTCCCAGCCCATGTGGACTCCTTCCCTTGGGCCCTGGCAGTGTGACTGGACAGTCAATTCTACGTTCTCATAACTCAGGAGAGAACCAGGTTGAAGTTCCCTAGATGGAGCTGAAATCGGCTTCCCTGTAACACACAGCCAACGATCTGTTCCAGGAGGATCACATAGGGAGAAAAATACAGTCTGGTCCAAGTCTGCTTGGACAATACCCTTTGTTACAGTGCTGTACGTGTGCATAGGGAGCCAGGGTGTCGGCCTCTTCTAGTAAATAATCTTCTTAATCCTTGTAACCACTCCTACTTTATGACACTTCCAGACCCTTCTCCATCCTGGCCTCATGCCTCCAGACACTTTCTAAATTGTCAGCTTCTTTCTTACACAGTGGCCACCCCAGGCATGATACTTCATAGTGCTGTGTTGACAGGCTGACAGATGTAAGGACAAACCCAAACCCACAGCTGCCAAGCCGATGTGACATCTGTCACACCAGTAAGTGGCCACGGGGACACATCCTGTCTGGTCATCGAGGATAATCTTCAAGCAGCTGGCAGCCACTGTGGCATGTTGTCTATCATGAGAACCACATGCTACAAAGTCCTGAAATGTGTTCCTGGAGAACCAGAGTATAACGGAATGATCTGTTTTTCATTTAAGGACTGCTTAGCAGCGATCTTCTAAGATCCCATCACTGATCATAGAGGAAAAGGCTGTGGAAATGTGACAAGAAATAGGTTGTTGGAGGTGGAAGGAAACTGCAGAAAGTTTTGCCTCCTATCCCCTCGTTTATAGATGGGCACCCGGCTCCAGAATTTGTCATTTACCTAGTCAGTCATCTATCCATCTCCCCAATCGGAATGCTTATTGAGCAGCTACTGCATACCAGGGTAATTATATTCATTTTCTCATCACTGGGATAAAACATCCAACACCTGCAGCTTCACAGAGGGGAAGCTGATTTTGGCTCATACTTTCAGCCCATGGTCAGCTGACTCCAAGGCCAAAACAGTGGAAGGGCCTGGTGGCGGACAGGTGCTCACCTCATGGTGACCAGGAAGCAGAGAGAGGAAGGAGAAACTGAGGACAAGAACACAGCCTTCCAGGTCACATCCCTGTGCCCCTCCTCTTCTAACCAGACCCCCCTTCCTAACAGCACATTCAGCTACTGAACCCATTCAGGGGTGAACCCATTGAATGGACCCACCCATTGCAACCCCTGACCCAAGCCACACACATGAGACTTTTGGGGGACATTTTAGATCTAAACCATGACAGTAATGTTTAGGGGGAGTCCAATGTGAACAGCAATAGCAGATAAGCAATGGTTAGGAACTTGTTGATGTATGGGTGAAGACCTCTAGCTAAATTATCTGACTGAGACAACCCAGTTAGTTAGCACTAGATCCAGACCCATAGAGCAGATCTATCCATAGCTTGGGGCTCTTTCTAAGGCACTAGGCTAATGGTAGTAAATGACAGAGCATATGTCCCCTTTCAGAGGACTCCATCCTGACAGAATCCTACTCAGATATTGCAGGTGACATGACTGTCACTGATAAATGTGCTTGCTGTAGAAAATCAGTGTTCTACCACTGAATGACACTGTGTAGAAGCTAGAGGCAAAATATAGTTCCTGTCTGTCTCTCCTTAGACACTGCAATCATGGCTTTCCTCTGCCAGCAGTCTTCCAGAAGTCTCTCTTGAGATTCATCATGGAGCAGATGCAACTTGCTTCCCTGTCCTTTAAGTTCTACAACAGGGGTTCCCAACCCCGGAACCACAGGGCCCATTAGGAACCTGACCACACAGTGGAAGTGAGCAGTGGGCAAACTTTCACCTCTAGTTACAGCTGATCCCGATTGCTCACGCCACTGCCTGTGCTCCGCCTCATGCCCGATCAGAGAACCAGAGAATCAGAGAACCAGAGAATCAGAGAATCAGATTCTCGCAGGAGCAGGAACCCTACTGTGAACTGTGTGTTGGAAAGATCCAGGCTGCCTGCACCTTTGAATCATTCCGAAACCATCACCACCCATACATACGCAGTCCATAGCAAAACCGTCTTCCATGAAACTGATTCCTGGTGCCACAAAGGTTGGGGACCTCAAGTCTACGAGATTTATTTGCATTGACTTCAAGAAATATCCTCCTCCAAAACACTAAGTGAAGTGAAATAAACCAGGCCCAGGCTCTTACTCCAGTGGAAGCAGATTTCTTAGAAGTAGAGGATAGAGTGGTTGTCACTAGAGGATAGAAACGGGGGGGAGGTGATGGGAGGAAGTTGGACAATGGAAATGAAAATATAGTCAGATAGGAGGAATAAATTCTGGTACTCTCAGTTTGTAATCGCTAAATTTTGGAGATAACCCAAGTGTTCATCCATCAACTGATGAATGGATAAAAATGATGTGTTTTTTAATATAATGGAGTACTACTCAGCCATAAAGAAGGATAAACTTGAGACATTTATAGCTAAATGGATGGACCTTAAGATCACATTCTTTAGTGAACTAAATCAGACACATAGGTTAAATATTGTATTGTCTCTCTGGTGTGAGAAACTGAAAGTGTAAATAAGAACCAAATTGTATAATATTGTGAAATAGGAAGTAATTGCTCAAAAGGAAAGAAGTAAGGGGAGGATGGAAGGGAAAAGAAAAACAGGATAAAATGGAAACAAAGCTTTGCAAATTAGGAGGGGAAGAAGGGTTAAAGAGAGGGGGAGTGGAATGGGGAAAAAAAAGGTGCTAAGATACATCATATACAGGAACAGATTCCCTATGATGAATGTGATCATTAAGTATATTTAAACTGTACCGATAAACTTAATTAAAAACAAAAGTTCTGGTGCTCTACAGCACGGGAGAGAACCATGGCTCACAGCAGTTAATTGTGTATTTTGTGAAGAATTCAAAGAGAAGAGGAGGAAGGTTCTTAACACAAAAATTGATAAATGTTTAAAGAGATGAAAATACAAATTGCCTCGATTTAATCATCAAAATTGCATACATGTGTGGAATTACCACAGGAACCTCTCTGTCAGTGTGTACAGTTATCGTGTGTTAATGAAAAGCAGAAACAAAAGAAGAGATGTCCCTTTCTCCAGTGCTTGCTAATGACCCTCATCAGTACCCTGACCATGAATATCTTCAAGGGCCCACCCTGGTCCCTCCTCTCGCACTGCAGTGCTTTCCTTTGGGGACAGACCCCGCCCAGAGCCTCCTCGGTCACCTCTGCAGATGAAATTTCCCCGTCTACACCCCCACCTGGACAAGGGCCCTCTCCCAGGCTCCAACGGCAAGCCAGATGTCTCAACTTGGCTCTCCTGACATTGTTTCAAGCCCAGAAGGCCTCAAGCAAGCGGTCCTTGCCTGGTCCCCAGCCTCCAGCCCAAGTTCCTCTCATTCCTGCCACCAGGCAAGAAAGGCTGAAATAAGATTGGTTGCCCTCGCTTGCTTGTACAACTCATCTAGAAAGTCACAGAGGATTCTTTTGTCAAGTCAGTGTGATTTTATCCATCTTTCTATCCCTCCAGTCCAATCTTTTGTGGATCCATCTTTCCAGGAACACTTGTGCTTACTCAGGGATGAGTACAGTGTGGTCCAGGGAAGCCCAGGGCAATGTCACACTTCAGCTAAACCTGCAGGAACTTGAAAGTCACCCCCAGACTAAGGTTCCAGTTTCCCAAAGACCGCCCAGCCCTCCCCACTTCCCTCTCCCCCACGTGTATAACATCATGACCAGAGCAAGGGCTGGGTCACTGTGGCACACGAAGATGCCCCGCCAGGTGGCTGTGCTGGGGAGCCCACAACGTCCCTATTCTTTTGGGAGTGGGGCCTCCCCTGAGCACGTCACACTGAGTCACAGCCTGAGGTCAGGTCCTATTTTAGGACAGATGGTCAGAGTCCACCCCAGAGCTGAGCCCATTTCCACACCAGGAAGCCCACTCCCAGCTCCGCCTTCCAGGGCCCAACATCCCGAGCACCTCCCTCTGCTCCAAAGGCCAGCGTTGAGTCTCCTCCTGTGGTACTTTTTGAAAAGCAGAACGAATGAGGGGCTGCAGATTAGCAGTGACCTTTAACCTTCCCAGGCACGTGGAGAGAGCCCCTGAAGAGCAGCACTGGGCCACAAGCAGCAGCCAGCACCCCAACATGACCAGGTGGCCGTGTGAAGTTCCTCGGTCTGTCCTATTATTTCTATCTGTACCCACACTCCTGGAGTCACCGGAGTTCTGAAAGAAGAGGGACTCAAGGAACAGCCAGTGCCATCCCCATTGAGCAGGTGGGAAAACCAAGGCTCGGTGACGTCCCAAGGCCACTCGGTGAGGGAGAGCAGGGCTGGCATCAGAAGGCGGAGGGATTGCAGGAAAGTCACTGTGCGCTGCCTCTCACTGAGACAAAGACTCCAAGGCAGTGGGTCCAGCAGGGCCTCTGTCCTGAGCTTGGGAACAGACAGGCTCCGCTAGTGGGGCCAGGCAGACTGTGAGCTCTGAGGATCAGAGAGCTGGCAGTGGGTGTCAGGGCAGTCAGAGGCAGCCCGTGCTTGGCCCAGAAGCCAGGCACCCAGGAGATGCAGGGCACAGCCCAGCAAGGACATGAGCTTTGTGTCCCCCAGTGCATTTCGGGGAGCAACCTTCCCCATCCCTCAGCATCCGTGGGGATACCTGGCCAGGGAGCAGTCGCTTCATTGGCCCCAGGGCTGCAGGAGGCTCAGGGTCCTTGCCTGCACACCTTCACCCCTCAGCACAGATACACTCGGGATGAGGAGCCCTTGGGTGAAGCCCTCAGAGACCCAGAAAACAAAACCCTGAAGTCCTGAGAATAAAGAAATTTCAAAGCAGGAGTACAAAAATTGGACTATGTTTAAGACATTTCCTATGCGTGAATGAATACTCTACACACATGAGCTCTCATACCAAACATTGTGAAACATAATCATGGTGTTCACAAGTCATAGGGGGTCTGTAAATGTTAACTCAGGTCCCCAGGGACAAGACCCAGCAATGAACCTGAATTTCAAGTCATCAGCAAAAGGTCTCCCTCACCTCATCTATGTGGCTGGATTCGAAACTAGCTCACAAGTGGCATCAGGAGCCACGTGTGGTGGCATGCGTGTGATCCCAGCACTCTGGGAGGACGAGGCAGGAGGCAGGAAGATGGCAAGTTCAAGCCCAGCCTGGGCAACTTAGGGACTTAGCAAGATCCTTTTTCAAAATAAAAATTAAAAAGAAGCAGGCGATGTAGCTCAGTGTGAAGGCCTTGGTTCAGTCCCCAGTAGGAGGAAGAAAAGGAAAGAAAGGAAGAAGAAAAGAGAAAGAAAGGAAGAAAGAAAAAGAAAGAAAAGAAGAAAAGGAGAGAGAGAAAGGGCAAAAAGAAGAAAGAAAGAAAGAAAGAAAGAAAGGAAGAAAGAAAGAAAGAAAAAGAAAGAAAAAAGAAAGAAAGAAAGAAAGAACATAGTATCAGTTGTATACATGCCAGGCCCTTCAAAAACGCAGAATCTGGAGGTAATGGCTCCCTCCGGCCTATCTCCGCCCCATAGGTGAGCAGCCCCAGGGCCTGAGGCCCAGCAGTGCCCCCCAGCCCCCCCAGCCCAGTCCCTGTACCTCAGGGAGAGCGCGGGAAGCCAGGCAGTCCCCAGGGACAGTGCGGAGCCCGGGCTCCTGTGGGCAGCGCACGCCCGGCTGGCTGAATGGGCCCTTTCTGTTTTCTGCCACCTGGGAGGGACGCATAATCCCTCCCGGCCACACAGAGCCCTCCCCACCCAGGCGCCACAATGCCCTGTTCACAGAGCTCAGGAAACAAAATAAATATATTTCCCCCCAAAGACCCCACAACGGAGCTTTTTCATCGCCAGGGACCTGGGGCAGCTCCTCCCTCCACCTGGCTGAGGGCATGAGCAGTGCCCATCCTGGGACCCAGGGTCCACCTGGCCCAGCCCAACCCCACATGTGAGAATGTGGGTGGGTGCTGGGCAGAGCCCAAAAGCATCCTGGGGAAAGAAGGGGGCAAGAGAGGAACCTTCTGTTTACCGATTATACGTCAGGCAGGCAGAGACCCAGGCAGGACCTTCCTTCTCGCTGGGTTAAAGCTATCTGCACAGCTGAGCACGGGCCACCTATGCAAGGTTAATCTTTTTATTATTATTTTTAATCCAGGGCCTTCACACTGAGTTGCATCCTCAGTCCTTTTCTATTTTTTATTTTGAGACAAGGTCTTGCTCCATTGCCCAGGCTGGGCTTGAACTTGGTGATCCTCCTGCCTCAGCCTCTTTAGGTATACTGGGACTACAGGCGTACACCACCACATCAAAGTTAATGTTGAGACTCCAGGTCAGCCACGCAAAGCCGAGACTGCCCCAGTGTCTCTCCCAAATTGGGTACAAAGGACCAGGGCAAGGAGGGACAGTTGCCACTGATCTCCTTGTCCCAGCATCTTTCCAGAGATGATCCTTAAGGTTAGGTGAATATGGCCACCTCCACCCCCACCAAGTCACCAAGTGCAAGCGACTTCTCTCACACAGGTGCCCTGAACCCATGCAAGCTCTGAGTCCCAGAGCACCCCCAGGAGCCACCTCTCAAC
The DNA here is from genome assembly GCA_004363535.1 of Dasyprocta punctata. NCBI lineage: Eukaryota > Metazoa > Chordata > Mammalia > Rodentia > Dasyproctidae > Dasyprocta > Dasyprocta punctata. The sequence continues at coordinate 33,335 of RJWM01011455.1, forward strand.
CCGACAAGTCCTCTCACCATCCAAGACCGTGTTCTGCTTTAGTTGCTTTTCTCCATCATCGTTGTTGCTGGTGGAGAAAATTAACTTCCGGTGTAGAGTTCATTGAAGCCTTTAGTTGGGAAGGTTCATTACGGCCTGTAGTTCAAGGCCTGTTATCACCATCAGTTAATGCAAAGCCCTCCTCTTATTCTATTTATGTTTTTATGACCGTATTTGGCAGACAATAAACTGCACGTATTTAAAGCGCATAGTTGGAAGGGTTCTGGCATGTGTCCCACTGGGAACCCATCCCGTCTCAAGATAATGAACACATCCATCACCCTAAAAGCCTCCTGCTGCCCCCGTGATCCTTCCTTTCCCCTCCCTACTCCACAGGGAGCTTCTCATCTACTTTCTATTAGTATAGATTCATTGGCATTTTCTAGAGTTCATGTAAATGAAAACACAGTGTGGCTTCTTCCATGCAACAGAATTATTTTGAGAGTCTCCAACACTGTTGCATGTATTAATGGTTCTTCCTTTTTTTTATTGTTGAGTGGAATTCTATTGCATTGGTACACTGTGGCTTGCTCACCTGTTGAGAGATTTTTAGGTTGCTTCCAGTTTTTCATTATTAAAAATAAAATGGCAGTGAGCATCTGCATACACATTTTGCTATAAATGCATAGTTTAAATTCCTCCCTTGAAGTAGAAGGGCCGGGTTATAATCTGTTTTATTTTTCTCGTTCTCTTGCCCCACCTTAAACCCCCACCTGGAAATTTAATGTATGCATTGGGTGTGAACACTCAGTAACCTCATAAAATGGGCAGAGCTGTGGTGTGGTGCATGTGCCCCCTCATGCTTGGAGCCAGGTTGTAAATCTACTTGTGCTTCTTTTTTTTTTTTTTTTTTTTTTTTTGCGGCACCAGGGATTGAACTCACAACCTTGCGCCTGTCAGACAGGCGCTTAAGTCACTGAGCCAAACTCCCAGCCCTGGTTTTTTGAGGCAGGGTCGCACTGTGTAGCTCAGGCCAGCCTTGTGCTCGCGTTGTAGCCCAAGTGGGCCTCGAACTCACAACGCTCCTCCTACCTCAGCCTCCCGAGTGCTGGGATTAAAGGCGTACTTCTTACTTGCTCCTTGTAACTATATATTTTTAGATCCATCTACACACATGCTACAATTAGACGTGTGTAGATTCTAAATGCCACATAGCACCTCATAGTATGTCCCCACTATATCTTACTCACCCCTCTGTGACCACCGAAGTTGCCTTCAACCCAGTGTTCCCCTCGGTATATGGCACAGTGGACGTGTCATCATCTCTGTCCCCTTGCTGACCTCCGCAAGGACTGGAAGTTGGAGCTCCAGATCTCAAGAAGGACCCTGACTGTATATCTGGGGCTGCAGCTGGCCTGACTCCTTCCCAAGTGCTGGTGACCCCACCCCGTCACCCCCAGCTCCCCACAGCTGGGCCAACACACGGCATCATGCACGTTCACTCATCTGATGGTGTAACCGGCGTCTCCCCCGTGCATATCCTCTGATCACTAATCAGGTTGCACATCCTTTCAAATGGGATTGGAAGGTGCCTTTCTGCGAGTTGCCAGGGTATGTCTTGTGCCCACCAAACACCCGTATTTCTTTCCTTCCCCTTGAGGATTGCCAGACCTCTTTGCTTTGCTTTGCATGAATTGAGATAAAATCCATGGATGGTGCACACTTCTTCAGTGTGGAGCTCAATTCATTTCCACCACACACACAACCTGTGACCTCCTCCCAGGTCAGGATTTAGACAGGCATGTATCGTTGGGTCAGGAACCTCTCCAAGTAACAGCTATGTTGACTTCTATCACTTTAGATCATCCCTTTTCTAAGTCTTCATACAAAAGGAATCATATAGTCAGTTCCCAAATTATGTGTGAGATTTGCTTATGCTGCTGGACATGGTGCTAGGTTATTCTTTTCTACTGCTATATACTATTCCACTATATGACTATACCAGAATTTAATTTTCTCTTCTTTTTGATGGTTATTTGAGCTGTCTCCATGAAATGGAGTGTCTGTGGACGTTCTTGACCTCTGCACTCCTCAGCCCGTTGGGGTGCGATCAGTACATCGTAGGATACTGTGCATTCAGCTTTGGTGGGCACTGCCAGACACTTCTCTAAAGTGTTCCTGCCAATTTATCCTCAGCAGTTTATGAAAATACATGTTGCTTCTCATCCCCCCCAATGTTTGCTGCTTCCGTTCTAAATGGTGGCCATTTGGCTGAGTTTGTAGAAAAGCTTTGTATGTTCTAAAATATTGAGATGCCGGGCGTGGTGGTGCACGCCTTTAATCCCAGCACTCGGGAGGCTGAGGTAGGTGGAGCGTTGTGAGTTCGAGGCCCACTTGGGCTACAACGCGAGCACAAGGCTGACCTGAGCTACATAGTGTGACCCTGCCTCAAAAAACCAGGGCTGGGAGATTGGCTCAGTGGCTTAAGCGCCTGCCCTGGCAGGCATGAGGCTGTGAGTTCAATCCCCGGTGCCGGAAAGAAAAAAAAAAATAAAAAAATAAAAAAATTGAGATATTAGCTTCTCGTGTTTTTTTAATATTGTAAATATAAATTTTGTCCATCTGTTATCTTAGTTTGCTGTGTACAGTCTTTGTCTCCCCGTCTGTCTAATGGAGCTAATGCAGTCCTGTGGCTTTAGCATAGGGTTAGAATGTGTTTTAAAGACCTGGGAAGCAATGAATGTTTATTATCTGCTGGTGTAGATCTTGGTTTGTGCCCTTCGACTGGGTGCTCTTCTGGCACAAGACTGGCCCTTCATTTATGTATTCCCCAGGGCCTGGTGCAAAACCAGCAAGGAGTACCTATCAATAGGTTGTTAATGATGTCCGCTGATTGACTAAAGGACAAAGCCTCCCAGATAAGCAGTTGGGGTTCTACAAATTCAGGGAGGCCAGCAAAGAATGAGGGGCAGTGGAAATGAAGAGGGAGAAGGCATTTCCCCTGCAAGGCGCCCACAGGTGTCCTGGGGTGGGGGAGAGGCCCCTCTTCTGGGTGTGGGATCCTGGATCCACAGCAGGGGCGGGAGGTGGAGGGGGTGGGGCAGATTTCCGCTGCTGGCCACGGAGCTGGCCGGTCGCCGCCTCTGTCCTGGCCCGGCCCCTTTTTCCAGCCACTCTGCCCGGATGGCCAAGGAGGGCGCCAGTCCTGTCTGGCGCGGCTGCCAGGCCTCCCTCGCGCTTGCGTTTCCCATTTCCCAGCGGCGGGCGCGGCTGCCAGCCCGGAGGAGGCGCCGGCCACCTGGCTGCGGAGGGATGGGACCGCGCAGGTCCCACGTCGCCCTCCTCCTCTGCGAGGCGACACTGGGGCGCCCAGCACGAGCATCACCTCCGGGCAAACAGTGCTCAAAGCCAGAGGCTGGCAGATCTTGCCTAGCCCCGCCATCCAACCCAGAACCTTTGCTGAGTTACATCCCCAGCCCTTTTGCTTATTTTAATACAGGGTCTCCCTAATTGCCTGGCCTGGGCTGAAATTTGCCATCCTCCTGACTCAGCCTCCTAGAGTGCTGGGATTATAAGCATTGTCCACCATGCCTGGCCAACCCTCTCTTTTACCCACTAGAGCCCAAGGGAAGCTGCCAGCCCAAGGACACGTGGTGACTTAGAAAGTCAACTTCAGGGCCCTGCCTTGGCTCTGCCCAGGGCCTCCTCTACCTGGGCAACTCCCTCAGCCTGCCACCCCGGGGTCCCTCCTAACTCAGCTTCCTCTTCCCGTCCTGGCCCTTCCTATGTGTCACCTGGAGGCAACAGTGGGACATGCAGTCCCCTTCCCTTGAAACTCCTAACTTTCCATTATCTACCCAGCTGCTAAAGGGACCTTTAGAACTTGAATCTGCTTCCCTGTTTGGTGGCCCCACAGCTTCCAGCACTCTGGGGACACAGAGTAAAGGGGTCCCCATCCCCCTCTTCAGCATGATTCAGTATCTGCTCCCACTCCCCTACTCATCTTCCCCTCCTACCTGCCAAGTTTGTTTCTGCCTCAGAGCCTTTGCACTTGCTGCCCACTCTCCGTCAAACACTCCTTCCCCAGGGCCTTCAATGTAGTTGTATCCTATGTAGTCCTAGCGACATTATTTTAATACATTTAAAAACATCATTCTGGGACAGATCCACAGGTGTCACCAGATTGGCCCCAAGCTTGTGGCACAGAAAAGTTAAGAACCCCGAGAATTTTGTCTGACTGCATGCTCAGGTTCTAGCTGGACGTCACCTCCTCAGGGAGGCCTCCCGAGGCTGCTCTCCCCCTATCCAGTCATCACCCAGCAGCTAGCGGCTCTCTCCAGCAGCGACAGTCAGGGATGTCGGTGAAATCTGAGTCCTCAGGACCCAGCCCAGACCTATGAAGTCCAAAACTAGGGGTGCAACCCAGTCATCCGCTTTTTGTTTGTTCCATTTTTGTTTTTGCAGTACTGGGGATTGAAACCAGAGCTTTGCAGATGCTGGGTCAGTGCTCTATCACTGCACTACACACTGAGCCCCTTTGTACGATTTTATTTTCAGACAAGTTCTCATTAAATTGTCCAGGCTGCAACTTGCAATCCTCCTGCTTCAGCCTCCCCAAGAGCTGGGCTTACACTGTGCCCAGCAGTGATCCACTTGAATCAGGTGAATCCTGTGTTGGGTTCTCAAGTTGCAAAACTGCCAGGCAAGCATATGTTCCCTGTGTTATCGCAGCTGCCATCACCGAGAGTGGAACGTGGGGACGGGACAAGGGCAAGGGCGACAGAGGCAGAAGTGGAGGTGTGCTGGTTGAGCAGTGAGATGGACTTCGTTAGATCTAAAGCCCATGAGGCCCAGACTCTCTTGGGGAAGCTGCACTGTGTGGCTGCAACCAGGGTAGGGCTTGTGGCTCGGAGCCTGGTTTCCATCTCCTGCTGGTTGGCCCAGGGCAACATTGAGCCAGAGGAGGAGGCCTGCACTCCTGCCTTCGCTTGTGCACCCCTCCTCCGTCCTGGCTGAGCATTAGCCTGCGTCCCTGACGTCTCATCTGGACTCAGCCACAGACGCCCCAGACTTGTACCATCCCAGTCTCCTGATCTCTGCCCCTCTGCTCACAGGAAGTTCCAGGGGCCCCAGGGCACTCCAGGCCAGGCCGTTTCCTGTGCCTTCTCCAGGAGGACCAGCTGTTCCTACCATCAGTCTGAGGCTGTTCTTCAGGCTGAAGAGCTGGCTCCGTTGCCAGTCCCAGAATGCTGCTTGCAGACTGGCAAGGGGCAGGCGGCAACCACTGGCTTTGGCAGAGTTGTGGAGGGGGAGCCGTGGCCCTGATCCTGTTGGCCACCATCTCCGTCCTCCATGTAATTCCCAGGCCCCAGGGGGAAACCAGATACTTAATTGACTTCCCTGATCTGATGATAGAGTATTGGATATCAATAGACCGCAGGCGAGCTATTTTCGCTGCCACAACGGTCCTGCAGTGCCACCTCAGGAGATGAGCTCACCCCGTCTGCGAGCTCAGCAGCATGGGCTGTGGTAGGGCTGCCTGGCTGCAGACCTCCCAGGGCAAGTTCCAGGAAGTGGGGAAGCGAGCCACTGTGGCAGTGCGCCGGACCCAGCACCGCCGGACACCGGTCAGGCATCAGGGGTTCAGGCAGTGTCCTCGCTCAGCCTCTTCCCAGCTGGGAAATGCTGACAGATGATTACACAATCTCTGCCTCAGTTTCCTCACCTGCTATGAGGAGGGTGAAGAAGAGACAATGTGGGTGCAGGAATTCTATTATGAAGGCTGTTTTTCTCTCCATGCCTTGTTTTAAATCCTGAGCCTTATTAACTATGGGTGTCTTTGCCAGGGTAAGAATCACCAGCTTGCTAATGCTTAGGGGTCTTGGTCTGGTTCCAGCTTCCCGACTTGTAGGTGACTCCATGACTTTGCCCAGCGCACCTGGGTACAGGTCTGGAGTAGTCTGCCAAGTGCCCAGGGGACCTGCCTCATAGGAGCAGGCCCACATTCTGGGTCCAAGGGGAGTGGGCATCTACTGTAAAGGTGGATGCATCCTGGATGCTGTGGGACTTTCGTGTCCTCATGGCCCCCGTTAGACCACTGCCCTTGACTCAGCACTGGTGAGCTGCTCCCCATTCTTTGTGCCTCTCAAAGACTTCATGGGTGTTCAGGAACATATCAATGAGAAAAAAATGAATGAACAGATGGATGAATGAGTGGGTGGGTGGATGAATGAAAGAGAAGGAACCCCATATGGGACAGGTTGGCTTGCATGTCTGGGTGTGGTTGCTAGGTGGGGGAGAGGACAGGATTAGTCACATAACCTGATGACTTTGCCTGGAAGCCTCTCCTTCTTTGTCATAGCCTGTCAGCTCCAGATCCAGGAGAAAACCAGCATCATGGAATGCTGGCTCCAGGCAGAAACCACATCACCAAAACCCTGCCCCTTAGATGGGGAAGCGAAGCCCAGACAGGTCTCGTCCCCCACTCCACATGAGTTCATCATGGAAACTACTGTTTTTCCATGAAAAGGACCCAAGGCAGTGGGGAGGGGGCACGGGAAGAGTCTACATTAAATAGATCAACATGAAGCACCGAGAAGCCCGTGGCTCTCTGGGGCCTGGCCTGCTCCAGGCAGTGAAGGGCGCAGAGTGAGGAAACTTGCTGAGTCCCCTGCGGAGGGCACTTGTCTGGACCAGGCCACGGGCGTTATGTAACCAGAGGAGTTTCCAGCTATTTCCTATAGATGAAAATTTTGCTGAGCACAGGCCTTTCTGCATTTTCCATCCATTTGCTATTAAAGAAAACAAGAGGCAAAATATAAAATCCTTCTTTGAGATTACCAAACATCTTCCAGGTTTGGAGCAGGACAAGCTGAAGTTCCATGCCCTGGGTCCTGAAAGGCTGGGGCTTCTGAGGCAGCAGAAAGGGTCCCAGGGTGAGATCTGCTCCTAAAGTAGCCTGCTTCCCTGGGGCCAGCCCTGGGTGGCATGCCCAGCCTTTGAGATGTAGCCGATGTATCAGGGTGAGCCTGCACAACTCCAGGAGGAAGGGGCAAGAGGATGGGTCCATTGAAGAAGCATCACAAACCCTGCAGGACACGGTGCTATTAAGAGGGTCTGAGTCTGCCAAGTGGTCCATGACACTGCAAGAACTTCATTTCTGCTGAAAAATTCATCTTGAAATGGTCTTCTCTGTCTTAATGCAACATGTCTGGAAGGGAAGAAGGATGCATTCTTGGGGTACAAGTGTCTTGGGAAGCTGGGGGATCTTGGGCCTTTGGAAAAGGTAGAGGACAGGTCTGGCAAGCCAGACCCAGGCCAAAGCCTCCTGGGGAGGACCAACCTGGGAGATCAGCCCTCAGGTCCCCGGAGAGGAGGGCAGCTGTGCAAGGGGTCTGCCTGGATCCTGACCAGGCTGGGAGCAGAAGGCCTCTTGGGGAGAGCACGCATCGAGGAAGTGACCATGTGGCGGGGATGTCCTCACACCTGCCCCTCTCAAGTCCCATCCACAGCTACATGGCTTATAAGGAAAGCAGGGCCCCCAACTGGTCCAGAGTTAGCTGTCTGCCCTCAAGGACCAGCTCTGGCCCCTACAACTTGTGCAACCCAGATCATTGCTAAGATCTCTGCCTCTGTCACCTCATCTGTAGAGTGGCAATAATGCCAGCACCTTCTTGCACAGGGAGATGCCACAGCAAAGAGCTCAGCACACACAGGGCACCTGGCCCAGTGTCAGGCACGTTAGCTGCTAGGCAGCCGACCAGTCCCTTGGGGCCGAATAAGGACACGAACTATCCACCCTGCTGGACATCTTTGGAGCACAGCAGGGTACAAGGCAAGCACTATAAGGACAGTAATTAAGAGCCTAACCCAAGTGACCACAGTCCAGTATGGCCAGAGTGCTGGATGAGCTGAAGGGAGGGACAGGTGTGTTAGTGTGGAAGTCAGGGAAGGCTGCCTGGTGGTGGCACTCTTTTCCCAGGTGGGACTGTACTCTGGGGCTACAGGAAGCTGGTCCTACAGGATCCCCATGGGAGATAGGGAGCCTGGGGCTTTACCAATCATCCACACTTATACCCTGGACCCAGCTCTCCCCAGGAGTGGGGTGAGGGCGACCTTCGCTCCTCATAATGCTGCCAAACGGACAGAACTCAAGGATCCTGGCTCAGATGTCCCCTCCCTCTTCTGAGCAGACTTCTTGGAAGCTTTATGTGACCCCCTGAAACTCTGTGTTCCCTAAGCGCTTTCTCCTTCAGTCCTCCACACCACAACCTGAGTCCCAAATTCTGTGTCCCCGCCCCTGGGTTTCCTGGGGGTGGGGACCATGCTCTCCCGTGCCTAGCTCAGCCTCAGGCTCACAGAGGCTGCCCCGCTGGGCACAGCCAGACTCCTCACACGCGGCTCCTACTGCCCAGTGGGGAGCAGAGCCCTGCACACAAAGAATTTTTGGAAAGCATTTAGAATTCTGTTATTTCTAAGAAAAGTGTCAAAATTCTCATCATTGAAAGAGTAGAATTTTATTGGACTCCTTTCTGTATTCACTGGCTTAATGTGGTTTTTGTGTTGATTTTCATAGGGGGCATATTCTTTGGGGTCTATAGCAACTTTGAAGGGTTCTGTTTTGGGTTCCTTGAAAGGACACCTAGAAAGGTCAACTTCAGTGGAACAGTGTCCTAGCATGGACTTCACTCGCTGTGTTTTATTTGTGCGTGTGTAGATACATATGGAGATACAGAGACACAGGTGCCGAAATTCTCAGACGCTCAAGTCTTTTATACACCAGGGTGCGGTGTTTGCACAGAACGAAGCAAGTGCTCCAGAGTACTGTAAACCGTCTCCTGATGACTTATAAAACCTGATACAGTGCCAGTGCTGTGTCACCAGTTGTTATGCTACATTGTTTTTTTGTTGCTTTTTTTGTTTTGTTTTTTTTGCAGCACCAGGGATTGAACTCACAACCTCACACCTGTCAGACAGGCGCTTAAGTCACTGAGCCAAACTCCCAGCCCTGGTTTTTTGAGGCAGGGTTGCACTGTGTAGCTCAGGCCGGTCTTGCACTTGCATTGTAGCCCAAGCCAGCCTCGAACTCACAACACTCCTCCTACCTCAGCCTCCCGAGTGCTGGGATTAAAGGCGTGCGCCACCACGCCTGGCTTGTTATGCTACATGGTTGAGGGACTGGTGACAAGAAAATAAGGTTGACCGTGCTCAGTACAGATGCATATACTTAAAAATATATTTTCAATCCACAACTGGTTGAACCTAAGGGTATGGAACCCACGGAGCTGACTGTGTGTGCATACCCGTGTGCACATGCACACAGACACACGCATGTTAGCACAATTAGCTAAACCTATTACTCCTTAAAAGACAATCTACGATTAAGAAGAGAATTTGGAGTCAAATCTGGGTTTGGGTCCTAGCTAAGTATTCAACCAGATGCGTGGGGGGATGAAGGATTTAACATACTTGCTACAACTTGGTGCAAGGAGCGTTTTGCCTCTTCATCTAGTGATTAGTTCATTCACTTGGTGTTTGAGTGCCCACCGTGTGTGGGATATATCTGTCCACACAATGATCTTGTGGCGCTTACACCATAAGTGATAGACGTAGTCAGCGAGCAGAGTCTGTGGGCCACTGGAGTGTGACATGCACCGCAGAAGAAAGAAAAAGTAGCCAAGGTTGAAGGGAATGGGGTGACAAGAAGCAAGCTGCAGGATGAACAGTCTTCACCTATAAAAACTGGCACAGTTGCTAGGATCATGGACTTTGGAGTCAGCTGTGTTGGAATCCCAGCATGAAGTAGCTGTGCGATTTGGGGGAAGTTACTTAATTGCTCTGTGCCTCAGCTTCCTCATCTGTAGAATGAAGATTAGACAGTAGCTGCCTCCTCAGGGAGGATTACAGGAATTAAATGAGTTGACGTGTGTACAATACTTGGCATGGTACCAGCAACACACAAATCCATGTAAGTATTAAATACATGCAGTGCAAGGTGCTGAACAGCAGCTGTTATAGTTGCCTCATTCACCTAAGGGGGCTCCCAGAATTCTAGGATCCATTTTTTTACCTGGGTCCCCCTCGGTTCAACAGGCGACTGGAAGCACTTCCCTTAGCTCGACTCAGCAGTTCTCTGGATCATGCTACTCAGACCCAAATCCCATTTCCACTGGCCAATTGCTTTTGACTTCGAGCAAGACCTATGACCTCTGCAAACCTTGGTTCTTCATCTCTGATGGAGAAGAACTGATGATTTTCCAGGCCCAGGGCTTGCTGTAGATGTTTTGTAAGCATCACCTCATCTAGCCTTTATGGTGTGACTTGATTCTTTCGTTGTGCTCTTTTACAGGTAGAGAAGCTGAAGCACCAATGGGGGAAGAGGCTCTCCATCGCCCAACCTACCCAGATAGGACCACCCAGGATTCGTGCCAAATCCAGTGCCTGACACCTGCCATGGTCGAATCCTTCCCTGTGGGTGACTGGACGGCAGGGGCTGATCTGGCCCAGGGCCACTACACTCTTTTGTGCCCTCTTGAAAGCTCTTTTCACCCTGGCAGAGCCAGCAATGACATGGCCTGGCCCATATTTCACCTGGCATTTCCTCCTTTCTGAAGTGCCCGGTCTCTTTGCTATGGGGTGATGCTAAAACAATTTAGTTCCAAGCATGCACAATTGGCCCAAGCTCAGCCCGCTAGGAGGGACTTGGCTGAACCATGTTTTAGAAAGGGGGAAAACAAGACTAATAGATGAGGTTGTTTGTTTGTTTTAACAACAACAAAAAATCAAACTCAAAAAGACAAAAATGACTTGGGATGGGCAGGAGGAGGTTATTTTGGGTCATCAGAGAGAATCCCAGTGGTCTACGTAGACACTCAGAAATAAATACAGGCAGGCTTATTCCAGCACGCAGATCTTTAAATAGCACCTCGGTGCCAGGCTGTGAATGTGGGACGAGGTGTCCCCTCCGTGGCTGTTTACAGGCTCTGCGGTGCTGACCCTCAATGGATTGCTTTGTTATGCATTTGATGACAGCGCCAGCCACTGTCCTTAAACCCAGCCCAAGAGCCACGGTCAAGCCTTGCACAAGAGTGGGTGGGTCCAGGCAACGGGGCACCAGCAAGGGGGACTGATGACAGTCCCCCTGGCCTCTGCTGAGCTCTGGAGGGACCCATGGACAAAGCCCATCCCCTTAGTCCTCTCAGCCCCCTGCACAGGTGTTCACCTCGCTCCTGGACTGCTATGCATACTTCGCATGCAGGGAGATGGAGTCTTCAGGACCACAGGAGGCCAGGATGAGCCCAGGTGGCAGCCAGGGGACAGACAAGCACCTATTCCTTCAGTCTGCTCTTCCTCCATTCCATCCCCAAATTCACAGCTTCCACTGAGAGACAGGCCCTGGTTCATCGTCATAATCCTGATGGCTCAATCTACTCATCATTGGCTCATCCCTGACCCTGTGTTCAGCACACCACGTGGGTGGGTCCTTCCTTCCCCCTCCCTCCCTCCCATCCTTCCTTTCCTCTTTGTTTTCTTAAACATTTTTTAAAAATCTTTGTGGCAGGGTCTCACTAAGTCACTAAGTTGCCCAGGATGGGCTCAAACTTGCCATTCCCCTGCCTCAACCTCCCAGAGTGCTAGAATTATAGGCATGAGGCACCACGCCCAGTCACATTATTTCTTCCATATTTATAACTCTGGATGTTTTGAGCCCCACTTTATGATATCCCTTATACTAAGAGGAAACTGAGAGGCTCTAGGAGGCAGAGTCCCTGCAGTCAGTCTGAAGCACATCCAGGACTCTAACCAGGTATGCTGGGTTCCAAAGTGCGCACCCGTCATTGCTAAGCTGCTCCATCCTGATGAAGCATTGAATCCCAACCCTGACCTCAAGGAGCTCACCTGATGGGAAAGACGAGCAAGTAAAGAGGCCCTGGTTCAGCCCAAACAGAGTGGGGAGGCAATAAAGATCTTAGTGAAGATGATCACCAAGCTCAGCTTTCAAAAAGAAAAAAAATGAAAGTTAGTGGGATAAGGCAGAACTGCTCCCTGATGAAATGGAAAGACTCAGGGAGGAGGAGATGAATGAGTGTGTGCACGTGTGTGCATGTATGTGTGTGTGTGTGTGTGTGTGTGTGTGTGTGTGTGTCATTCCACTGACTGCAACTGCTGATGTTGGGAACAGAGAGGTGTGGCATGCCAGGAGACCCTTCAGTGGCCTTGCCATTATCGTCTTCAGCTACTGACCTCAGTCATTTACTGGTCACACATACTTCCTAAGAACCCATGTCAGTGATGCCTTACGTCAAGACAGTCTTGAAGGTCCTCACTGCATTGTGACCTACACGGGGGTCCACAGCCTCGTTACTTTTCCAGGTGAGCAAACTGAGGCTCAGTGAGGTTGAGATCTTTGATATCTCATGTGTTACACGATTTCTAGGCTTAGGGACCTAGGACAGGGCTGACCCCGAAAGAGAGTCTTTCATAGCCATCATCTAATTTGTGATTGCCCTCCTAGGTGGGCACTATGCCTTTTGTTTCAAATGCACCCAGTAGCAGATGACTCCTTCCCTTCTAGGACACAACATTTGTCTTCAGGGAAGTGTCACACTTGTTCTCCCTAGTTTTGAGTCTCACTTTGTCTCTGGGTTCTGGGGTCCTTCATCCCAGTTCCCTCCTGGGGCCTTGCACAGCATCCTCCCTCCCTCCCAGAGGCTGGCTTTCCTACAATTTGGAAAAGACACTTGGGGTGTGGTCAAAACACCTCCACAGCCAACAGCCAGCGAGGTAGCCACAGAGGCTCCTTACCCCTGGCCTGCTCCTGGGTCTGCCCTGGTACCAGGCCAGCTCGCATCTGGTTCTAGTGCTCCAGGGAGTCACCATTTGCAGCCCACCACCACCCCCGCCAGGTTCGAGCATGGCTCCAGTTCTGTGGGGTCCTCACTCCTGTACCCACTTTGTCTGCCAAAGGAGATGTTCTCCTCTCTCTGCCCCCGGCTGATGAGCAGCGATGTAGCACCAAAATGTCCTCATTGTTCAACCCTGCAACTCTCCCAGAATGAGTGCCTGACTCACCGGGCCACCCTGGGTAAACGTCCCGTGCTGGGCGCCCTGGGCTGTCCTTCCAAGGGTACATTTCCATGAGGCCCAGGTCCGATTCCCAGAACAGCAATAAAGACAGGAAGCCCACATTCCCGCAGCCCCCCTGGCTGAGCCCATGTTGACAGAGGGCAGCGTGGTAGAAAGTGAGCTAGGTGGGGGCCTGGAAGGGGCCCAGAGCAGGAGGGCAGGGTCCTTGCCCCAGGACAAAGCCAGCCTTGTCCACTCGCTGCTCTGCCTGCTGCCCACGTGTGGAACTTGGGCTTGATTTGGACCAGGTCCCTCCCCACCCCCCAAGGAATGGCCTATCCCCAGGGAAGCGGGTCTTGAGCTCAGGAGGCTGCAGTTAGAAAGGACCCTACCTTGGGCACTTTCCTTCCCTCGTCCCCTGCCCAGCCCCTTGGTCCACCATGGCAGTGGCAGACGGCCCCGCATCTGGAATCTTCCAGCCTCCTGTTCCCTTGGCTGATGTGTTTGTCTTGGCTACCTTCACCCGGGCTTTTTAAAACAGATTTTCTTTCCTTCGCTTTCCCCCAGCTGTTGGCCTCAGCGGTGGCCCAGCGCACAGAGCGAGGCTTGTTTGTGACGGGTGACAGAGCCTCACTCTGTGCTGCAGCCCACCCGTGTCTGAGCCCCGGGACGCCGGCTCACTCTATGGCCCATGGAGAACAGCCGTAGTAGAGAGAAGTCGAGAGTCAGGGCCCAGAGCCAGGGGCCAGGGCAGTGCAGGGAGCCCACAGGGGCTGGGAACGAAGGCAGGACCAGCTCACAGCTGGCATAGGGCACCTGAGATCCTGAGATGCAAGGGGAGAGGAATGGAGCAGCAGGGGGCCTGTCTAGCAGAGGGACGAGGACCATACCCAGGCCCCCGCCTGGCTGTCCACAGCCATGTGCCCGTCTGCCTCGGGTCCAGGTCCTGGTCCTCATCTGCAATGTGCAGACAATAATAATATTTTACTTGCCTCAAGCTAAGGAACTGGACTTCTTCAGGTACTTTCCAGTTAGAACACCGATGACTTAACAGTTTTTTTTAAATACCAATAAAAGATTATTTATAGGAAAACATCACATTGACCTAACAAAAGTTTGCCAGGGTTGGAGGACAGTTTTGTCCTGAAGTTTTCAAATCCACAATAAAGCTTAATCCATTTCTAAACCACAGCCTATCTTCCTGGGGGTGGACCCAAGGCTCCCTTTCCAAGGCACCCCAGAAACATAAGGGAAAGAGCAAACGTTCCCCATGAGCCCAGCCTTGTGCTCTGCTCAGGCACCCCTAGCTCTGACCTTGCCCATGGCCAGCTGGCCCAAGAGCCTGACTTGGTGCCCAACACCATGCCCCGCACTCCGAATGCAGTTCAGGGAATACACCGGTGGCCATGCCTTCCTGAGGCTCGTGCCCAGAGTCTAGGAGGCCTCATGTGGGCAGGGAGGTGCTGCCCGCTCAGCCACACCTTGGGGGGAAAGACGGGCCCTCCTCCGGACTCCTCTCTTTAGATACTTTCCTGGTCACAGGACTGCCCTCACTGGCCGGTCCTCCTTCCCCCACCCCACCTCCCATCCAGGCCACTATTCCCCATCTCCTGTGGGATGTTGGGGTACCCAGAGCCTTCTCTGTGCTGGTCCCTGCTCCTTGCTTTGGCCTCTGGCTGTAAGTACTGGCACCCAGCCATGAGCCCCACAGGTCTGTGGGTGCTGCCCTGACTCAGAGGAGAAACCCCAGCCCCTCACCACATTCCCTGCCATCCCACACCCTCGTCATTTCCTGCTGCCCCTCTGCTTTTGGTTGCTTCAAAACAGACTGACTGTTCTGCATTCCTTATTCAATCTATAGTCAATTTTTGTTGACTCTGTCGCAAGTGCTTAACTTCGCCATTGTAGCTCGGGTGTGGCCCTGAAAAACACAGGTACAAGTGAGCTGTCCCCGACAAACTGGAGGGCAGCAGGGTGTGCTGTGTAAGCCCTGGTCTGAAAGAGTCTCCTCTATGTCCCCCGTCCAGCTCTCTCATCACTCTCCACCCCGCAGACGTCAACCCCTTTAGCAATCTTCCCCTGAAACTGCCGAGGACCCAAGGGCAGGGACCATGACCATCAGTGTGCTGTGATGTCCGTGTCTAGCACAGCAGGGGTCTCGTTGATCTGCTGGATGGGCAAATAGTCCTCCATGTACGTACAACTACATAGGACACAACTTTTGGCCCACATACTTTAAACATATTTCAGGCCAATTCTGTGATTATGTTTAAAGATGAATTTGTTGAGGTCCCTTAAATCACAGCCTCTTCATTAGGAATGGGGTGTCTCTTGGTCCCTCACTCTGATGTTTTTATCCAGGAATGATCCAGAGGCCTCACGGACCTAAGCTCAGATGGTGAGAGAGGCTTCCTCCACCCCATTTTCCTCTCTCCTTTCCTTCACCTTCCCTTGTCCTCCCCAGGGAAAGTAGAGTAGCAAGGAGGTGGCTGAGGGTCGCTTCTGGTCTAGGGTTTCTGGGAGCAGAGTGCCAAAGGTCTCTGATTTCTGGGCTGTCCCAGTTCTCTCCTGCCATGGCAGATGTTCAGGGCACATGACATCCCTTTGGACTGTCTGAGATGCACCCTCCCCCAGGGTTCTAGCTTTTGGTCTCAACACAGCTTCAGACGACTGGATTCAGATCCAAGGAAGAGCAAGGAACCCTAACAAGATCCTATCCTCAACACAAAACAATGAGTCCGAGGGAAGGAGAGCCTAGGTAGTGGGCCATGTGAGTAAGAAAGAAAACAGAATTCCCAGCCCTGCTTAAATCCTGCCTCACACAATTGCCTCCACAGTTTAAGGCAGCCTCAAGCCCGAATCTGTGGCTCTGACCTTGTGGGTATACGTGCAAGCATGCACACACACACTAACACACACACACACACACACACACACACACACGCGTGCGCATGCACAAATATGGCCTTATGGTCTGCAGAATGGGAAAGGAATTTCAAGATGGTTTGGGGTTTCTTCTCAGTGTATCACTCCTATCTGTAAAGTCTCCACCCAATAGAGAAAAAATTGAGAAAATCCGGGCCTCCGGGGTTGAGGAAGAACTGTAGGTTGGTGTGAAGATGAATCAGCTTTCACACTCGCTCATGAGTCTTCTGCAGCTCCATACAAATGCAATGTCACACCATCCCTCAAGGCTGGGTACAGGAGGGAGCTTCAGGGGCACTGGCCCAAGACCATACAGGAAACAAGGAAGAGAAAAATCAACTCCATGAAACAGGCTTAGTGTAAGGGCCCCTCATGCCTACAGTTCTCAAGGCAGCAGAACTTCCTAGGGCTTAGAGTTAGGGCAGAAGAGGCAACCCATTAGGACACTAGGTGTCTAGAGAGGGACTTCAGACCCTAAAAGACCATAGAGGACAGACCACTCAAAAACCTTGTGAGTACTGAAGTCTACAATAGCCAAGAGTTTGAGAAATGTAAGCACAGGAGAGACCAGGGTGCAGGAATGAGGACCCAGACAACCTGCAACAGGCAGCTATGGTCCCAAGTTCCAAATTCCTCATCTTCCTATGGGCTGTGTTCCCAGAAGCCCCTCACAGCCTCATTGGGAGGGTTAACTAGATAAAGCTTAGCACAGTGCCTACATGTCACAAGCCATAGTAAGTCTTCCAAACCTTAGCAGTCACAATGATTAAGAGGATGATGATAGACTGCTGCTCCTGCTCTCAAACAAAGGTAGACAAGAAACCAAGTCTTCATTTTTGCATGTCCTTTCTTGGCAACTGCAAATGTCTCATTTGTAAATAAGAAGGTTCAGTCAAATGAAGCCTCAGGTGGCATGTAGAGCAGATGATTTAGGATTCTAGAAGTTTACACATTCTGGGACATCACAGAAAATAACCAGTGCTCTCATGTGGCTTTGAAAAGCCCAATTTCCCTGAGGTTACTCAGAGCAGGAATGGAAACAACCTAGCTAAGTTGTAAACAAGTACCATTACTCTCAATCTCTCTCCCCTTATCCCCTGGAATTGAACCAGGACCTCACACAAGCTAGTGCTCTACTACTGAGCTACTTCTCCAGGCCCCACTTCTTGATCTTTACAGTCAGGTGATTGTTCCCAGCAAAAAAAATGCCTTACAAACCATTCTACCTGGACAAATTTCTCCCAGGGATGATCATGATCTTGGGAAGAGCAAGAATTTTTTTTAAACCAAAAACAAAAGAGAAAAATTTTAAAAATGAACTTCATTATAGACTTTCATTAAAAGACATCAAGAAAATGACTAGAGTAGCCAAAGACTGGGCAGTATTTGTAATACATGCACCTGACAAAGTAGTCCTCCTCCATATTTATTGTAACAACTTCACACACCAATAAGAGAAAAAACAATTAAAATGTGTAATAGATGTTAACAATTTTAACAGATAGCTTAAAGATACCTAAATGACTACTAAACCTGTGAAAAAAATACCCCAAATCAGTAAACATCAGGAAAATTGAAACCATAATGAGACATTATTAATATCCAACAGAAAGATAGAAATTTTTCTTAAAAAGATTGACAATACAAAGTGTTGAGAAGGATGTGGAGCAACTGGAACTCTCATCTCCAGTGAAGGGAACGGTCAATTGGTTCAGCCACCTTGGGAAAATGTTCCATAGAATCTGCTACCGTTTAACAGTACTCTATGACCCAGCACTTACCCTTTTAGGCTTTTGCAAAAAGAAGGGAAGATGAATATTGACTAAAATGACATACACACCAATAGCTATGGCAGCTTTATTTCTAATTCCTGGCATTTTTTAGTCCAGATACAATTAAAATGCTATGTTTGAAAGGACTTCAGCCCTAGATTTGAGAGGAAACAAAGCACCCAGAAGAGCCATACAGGGGGCTGCATGCCTGAGTTCAAGAGAGAATGACAACATACAGAATGAAAGCAGGTGACCCTTAAGACAAGTAGTAATGAGCCTGTGGATGGAGGTGGAGGTCTTGCTCTGAGTTAGCCATGGGAGTCACATCAAGTTTTTATTTGAGTGTGAGAGTCACAGTCCACTAACTGTCCACTGGAATTACCCGCTGTGTGCACAAACAGAGCATGTGCACCTACAGGTGAGAGGAAGGGACTCACACAGAGTAGCCAGGGATAACAAGGTCTTCGAGGGCAATGTTTCCCCTTTTCTGGTCCTGAGCGGGCATCCACTACCCAATGAGACTCTTGAACACCGTGGCTCCAGTTCACTGGGCCCAAACCACAGTGGAGCTGATTCTGCTTCCAGAGGGCTTGACCTTCAGCTGCCCTCTTGCCTGTCCGTGCTGCTCAACAGTTCTCCTCCCACAGACATTGCCTGGGAGGGACTGTACCCATGGGGTTCTGGAAATCCTGGACAAGGAGTGCATGGCTACCTATGTAGGTTGTGCACATTACCCTGCATGTCCACCATGACATCTTTTCTGAAAGCAGAAACAACCTCATCCAAACAAGAGGGAAGGGATGTTTGACAAGAAGGTCAACAAGCTTGGCCCATGACAGGAACTGTGGTTTTAGAACTCACATGAAGGCCACCCATCAGACTTCATACCAAGGAGTGTTCTGGGTCTTACCTGGAGATTTTTGGGCACACCTCCTACCTCAACACACACAACTAGATTAAACTTGACCTCCTGGTGATTTCTTTGGAGGACCAAAGCAATCTGTCATTTTTAGTAAGAAGAATTGTAGAAAATATTGGTAGGGAAAATAGTAATAAATAGAATATGTTCCCATTTTACAAGTAAACAGCCCACAGGAAGCCACAGGACTATTTTAAAATCCCATATTGAAAGTTCAGGAAAGACGTGAACTATGACTCCAAAGAAGTAGCTCCTAAAAATGAACCTGTTTGACTCAGCTGTTGAAATTACAAATCATTATGAAACAATAGGGCCTTTTTAAAACTAGGAAGCATATTCAAGCAAGGGTAAGAACACAGAAGCCTCTACGGCGAAACAGCTGGTGTACTCCAGCCTAGTCAAGGATGGGAGCCTGGCCTTGTAAGCATGCCATCCCCAGGCCACCTGCACCAACCTGTACCACTGGCCAACCCATTATGGCCTCTACACTTTCCTTCCATATGCCTGAGAAATACAAGTCTTTCTCATAGAAATTCTGAGTCTTCTCACCCGTATGTCTTTGTATTATGGTCTCTTGTATAACTGATAACACAGTAGTCCCAAGTCAGCAGTGAAGCCAAGGCCTGTCTCCTTGTGCAGATGGAAGTCTGGAGGAAGTGATGCAGGGGTGCCTGAGTATGTTAAGCGCTCAGATTGAGGGAGTACAGGGGTCTTTGGGAGGATCAGAGATAGACCCCAAGGATCCAGTCCCTCAGTGGGGTCTTAGTCCAGAAGAAGGGTGAAAACTACAGCTTAAAGAAATGTGTCTGGTTATCAAGTTAAGCAGGGGTGGATTAACTAATGGACAATTTAAATGGAACTACTCAGCTGAACTGAGTCAGTCAGTGTGGTTCTGGGTGTGGAAGAACCACCTGAGAATTGTTGCCAATGGCATAAAAGAAGAACAGGAGGGGAAAGATTGTGTGTTGCTAATTTCCCAGGAGAAGCTTTGTTGTGGCTGGTTTTCCTGAAAGGAACTCGGCTGTTCTCATCATTGGAGGAGCTTGGGTCCTCACTGTCATTGGGGATGATTGCTGTTCTCTTTGGTGGAGCTCTGGTTTTTGCCTTGAACATGGCTTCCTGGCTCTAGTGCAGATCCCTCAGCCTTCTGACATAGATCCTTCATCCCACCAGTGCAGACTTTCTAGTTTCCACCACTGGCCTTTAGGTCTTCTTTGGGTACAGATCCTTGATATGGACTTGCAAGAGACACTGCCCTGGGCTCTAGGACTCTGGCTGGACTCATGGGGGACACTGCCATGGAATTCAGGCCCTTGGCTAGATTCTTCAGGTCTCTAGAATGCAGACGGATCTCTTGTACTCTTCCACATTTGACTTTTTGGGTGAATATTATAAGAGACTCCTATAAATTTGTGTCTTGTATCAAATCTGTTCCCTTGCAAACCACTGACTACACCACAGCAGGAGGGAGCCACACATACAAAGGCACAAAGAGTTGAGAGCTAAGCAGATGGCCAGGGCAGGCAGGAGGGGAACAGGTTGGTGAGAAGGAAAGCCCAAGCAGAAGCAGTTTTCAGACCACTCTCCTGCAGACACATGCATAGGTATTGGGTGAATAACAAAGCTCTTGGGTTTTCTCTCCCACTCACCAGTGATAGAAGCATTTCCACACAGTGGGAGGGCAGCAAAAATAATTGCACCTATCAGAGCATGGAAGGACTGCCACTGGTATGGATTTAAATGTTTATCCTGTTCATCCTCAGAGGTGCAGGAGAAGAATGTGCTCACAGCATGATGTCATAAAGAATATGGAGAAAGTTCAGCCCTTCAAAATGGTGGAATTGGAGAGTAACCTCAAGAAAAGGACTCTGGGAGAAATAATGGGAAGCAGTACTTAGCCCAGGAAGCTGCAAACATCTGGAATTAATCTGCCCTAGAGATGGTAAGGAGGCAAACAAAAATAGGTTCAAGGAGGGTTTTGATAATTTCAGGGTTGGGAGAGTCATCGTGATTATTAGGGAAAGTCGGGATGTTTGGGTTTTAAGCCTAACCATTTGAGGTTGGAGTCTTGCAGGGCAGCATGCTTTCCCACCAAGCCTTGAAAACGGGGCAGACCAAGGCTTGGGCTGGACTGACCACTCACTCAGCCCAGCCTGGCACCGCTTGAGCTTCCTGCATCACTGGCCTCAAGCCTGGGTGACCCTGAATCTGATGATAGGAGAGCAGGCCTCAGAGCAGGGAGCCTGTGAATGTGACCATATCTTCTGCTCTTCCACCACACGCAAGTGTGCCAGTCACTCTACTGCCCTAGAAAGGCAGCAAATGCCCTGGTCCATGAGCTTTGAGCAATATCTGAGGTTCCTTTCTCTGTATTGATCTTTTTGTCTCATTTTCACATGGATATCACTTAAGGGAAACTCCAAGATAGGAGGTTTTTCTATGTTCAATGTCAGGGATAAGAGTTAATAAAAATCTGATGATGATGATGATGATGATGATGATGATGATGATGATAATGATGATGATGATGATAAGGGTAGGTGACAAAGAAAAGGTGACAAGAGTATTGGTACAAGGGGTGCTGGTCATGATGGTAGACTTGATGGCTGTGATTAAGCTATGGAAGCAAAGGTGGTAAAGATAACAGGAGGGGATGACAGTGAATGTGCATGAGATAGTGGAGGTGAAGAAGGAGATGAAGTCAGTGGAGATAGATTGGAGATGACGGTGATGTGGATGGAGGAGGAGGTGACAGGGAAGGCAATGAGCACTGGTGATGGAGGTGGTAGTAGAAGTGGTGGACCAATGACGGTAGGGGTGGCAGAAGACAAAACCAATGAAGGTAAAGCTGGAAGGGATAACGGGAGAGGCAAGAATGATGGTGGCAATGAAGGCAAAGAAAGTCATGGTGGAAGTAAATGAGATGAAAGCATTGGAGGTGGTTGATACATTGTGTCAACTTGAGAAGTTTAGGGGCTTTGCTAAGTGACTCAGCAGGGGGCCACAGTCCTCATTTTGTAAACATTCTGAGCCTATGCAAGAGGAAGACAGGGAGAGGATATGTGTGCTACACCCACCCCAAATTGTGTAGCTTGCTTACAACATAAGGGAGGAAAAGAGGCATGTTCCCCTCCTTTTGTTCTTGTTGCTTTTGCTGTTTTCTGCTGCCATGAACTGTTGACCCTTTGCCATGCCATCCTGCCTTGGAGCCAGCTGATTATGGACTGAAACCTCCATAAACTGTGAGCTAGATAAACTTTTCCTCTCTTAAATTTTGGTGTTGAGTATTTTGTCTGACAGGAGAGAGAAATAACCAATACATACAGGAAATGGATTAGAAGAAGCAGGCAGAGGAGTCTGCCTTAAATTTGCTCTGGTCCAATCTTTTGTTGAGCTGGATTGCACTGGTGTGCATGATCTACTACTGTGCATTAACGACTTGTTCATCACTGAGACAAAATATCTGACACCTGCAATTTAAAGGAGGAGAGGTTTATTTTGGCTCATGGTTTCAGTCTATGGTCAGTTCACTGCAAGGCAGAAACACCATGGCAGAAGGGGATGGTGGAGGACAGCTGCTCACCTCATGGAGGTTAGGAGGCAGAAAGAGTGAAGGGAGAAGCCAGGGACAAGAACACATCCTTACAGTTCATGTCACCAGTGACCTGCTTCCAACCAGGCCCCACTTCCTAACAGCATGTCCAGCTATGAACTCATCAATGGATCAATCTACTGCTGCGTGTAACATCCCATGATTCAGTTAATTCCCAAACACTTAAGACTTTGGAGAGGTATTTTAGATGTAAACCGTAACAAGCTGTTCGTAAGCAAAATGTCCTCCAACCTCACATTGAGGGGCACTGATTGTTAGTTTGAAAATCAGCCATGATGGAATTACTTACAATATAGTGATGTGCTTTTTAAAAATTCCATCATTCTTTTTAGATGGGTAAGTTGATCTTCTGCAATTAAAGAAGAGCTTTCCCTCCCTACTTTTCTCTCTCTCTCTGTACTCCCTCTTCTCCTTCCCTCTCTTCCTCCTTCCCTCTCTCTCTTCCTTCCTCTCTCTCTCAGCTTTCCTGTCACTGGGACAAAATACCTGATTTACTCCTTAAAGGAGTAAAGGAGAAGTTTTTGACTCACAGTTCTAGGGAGTTCAGTTCATGGTCAGCTGACACCAAGGCAGAAATGCAGTGTGGATGGGCATGGTGAAGGACAGCTGCTCACCTCACTATAGCCAGGAAGCAGAAAGAGAAAGGAGGAGCCAGGGAGGGAGAGATACCTCTAGTGGCACATACCAGTGACCTACCTCTTCCAGCCAAGCCCATCTCCTAGCAGCACAATTAGCCACATCATCAATGGATGAATCCACTGCTGAGTATAGCATGCCTTGATCTAATTACCTCCTAAAAGCCCCACCTCTGAGCACATGACACTTTTGGGAGACATTCTAGATCTAAACCATAACACACACACTCTCTGTGTGTCTTTGTTTCTCTCTCTGTTTTGGAAGGGGACATCTCTGGACTCTGAGTTGTACCATCATAATTAATTTCCATCATAGTTGTTTGTGACTTGACCCACATTGGGCTGCATTTCTTCAGAGGAAGCCCCTGTGTTCTTTTGATATAACTCCAAAGAATGCCCTTGTTTTGACATGAGAGGTGTCCCTGGTCCATCTAGTACATACTCTTCCAGTTTTGGATCTGCTATCAGCCATGACTCCAAAGCAACTGAGTCTTTGGAAACCAAGACTGAGCCTTAGATGTGCTCACTACCACCACCAGGTCCCTGCTTCTGTGCTTTTCAGAGAACAGAGACAGAAAACAGATGTTTTTAAAACTCTGCATTTATATAAAAATTTTAGCTGGCACAATGATGCATTCCCATAATCTTAGCACTTAGAAGGCTAAGGTAGGAGGAGTCTCATGAGTTCAAGGCCAGTTTGGACTCTATAGTGATTTCATACTCAGCCTGGACTGCATGGAAGACCCCTTCTTAAAATTTTTTTAATTCAAATATAATAGTGCCAGTTTTATTTTCAAAAGTTCTTTCATATTTGAATCTCTTTTAACACTGAAAATCTTGATTCCTAATATAATTGTGCTTTCACTTATTTGCTTTATTCTACAATAAAAGTTTTAAAATTACAATACTAATATTAACACAAAATAAACCTATTAAATGAAATTTAAAATCTCTTTGGCATTGTTTCTCTCTTTAGAACATACTCCTCTCCAGTCAAAATGCTATGTTGAAAGTTGTTTGAAATCTTTATTTTTCTCCATGAAGTAATATTGACAATTTAACATAGAGATAAGTTCTTTTTTATTTTTTCTGTTTGTGTTGTTTTAGGGTTTGCTTTTTGCTTATTGATTTTATTTTCAAGTATGTAAAACATTTACATAGTTCAAAGTTAAAATTACACAGGACGTGTACTCAGAAAAGGTTTCCTATATATTTATCTCTTACACTCTATTCACCAACACCCCTCACCGACTATCTTGTGATTTTCTTTAGTTTATGTTTTACAAATAAAATTAAGTAAATACAATTACTTGCATTTATTTCTGACACAAAAGGTAACACTATACCCTGTTCAGCATCTTGCTCTCCATCCCCACCCCGATGAACTCCTCAGGGCCTTCACATTTATCTACATCCCCAGCCCATTTATTGTGTTTTTATTTTGAGACAGTCTAAATTGCCCAGGTTGGGCTCAAATTTGTGATCCTCCTGCCTCAGCCTCCCAGAGTGCTGGGATTACCAGCAATACCATCACGCCCAGTTTGCTTTTTGAATTTAACAAAATATCCCAGAAATCACTCTACATGTGTTCATAAAAACTTTCCTCAGTTTTTGCTCTTTTTCTTCTTGATTTCTAAGAGGTCTTTATGTGTCAACCCTTACCTGTGATGCAGCCTGCAAAAATATTCCCCCAAATGGCGTCCCTTATCTTTTTACTTTCTGGGCATTTCATTCTGTGATAGTTTGAGGAAGGAGAAAAGTAGGGCATAAAAGCCACCATACTTTCTCAGCTGTGACCTCTGGCCCTCAGGCCACCTCTCTCCCTTCCCAAGCCAAGAAAACACCCTAAATCAGACGTGTCAGCCTCCCAGCGCTCAGGAGACAGAGCCATGGGGACAGTGAAGGTCACCACGCCTCCCCCTCCCCAGATTTGGGACTCAGTAGAGGGAGGCCGGGTCAGGGAGAGGCTGGATCAGGGTTTCTAACGAATCTGTGAAATTCCTCCTGAGCTCAACAGGATGTGGCATTTGGGTGAGCAGAGTAACCCTCCCTCCTGATGAGGGAAGGGGTGGCCAGGGAGGACAGGGCTAGTCAGCTCTTCCAGTAGGACTGCGCTGACTCACCTGGCCAGGGAGGAAGTCACCAGAGACCCCGATTCTAGCACTGGGGGCCATTAGGTCTCCCAGCTGCCTATGTGAACTAACTATGTGTACAGTAGGGGAAACCTAACATCAAAACAAGTAATAACAGCAGCTGTATACTGGCATCTACGTGTTCACAGTTTGAACTATATGGAACCGCCCTTTCTGTAGAAAAATTTGCTGAATATCAGCCAAAATGTAACCAGAATGTTCTCAGTGCTTTGTATGTAGCATCTCATTCAATTCTTACAGCAGCTCTACAAGGGAGTGACCCATAGGTGAAACTGAGGCTCACAGAGGTAGCTTTGCTTTCAGTACTTGCTTCTCTCTTCTTACCTAAGAGATTCTTCCCAGATCAAAGTATACTCAGAACCAGAAATTAACAAGAACCAGGAAGTGAGCACCTCCAAGTAACAATTTCCTCCACCTCTTTTCCCATTCTCCCTCTCCTCTTCTTCCCCACTCATTCTCCTCCTCTGCAGTACTGAGGTGTGAACCCAGGGCCTTTGCACAGAGCCATGCCACCCATCCTTTTAAAATTTTGAAACAGAGTCTCTCCAAGTTGCCCAGGCTGAGCTTAAACTTGCCATCCTCCTCCATCAGCCTCCCGGAGGCCTGGGATTATAAGCATGTACCACCATAGTCAGTTTGAATAATTTCTTTAGGAAAAGAAAAGCAAAATGATGTTTGTTGAGTGGCTATCCTGCTTAATGATTTACATGAATTATACTTTTTAATCCTTGTTATTGACAATATTTGTGCACCCCCAAATTCACATGCTGAAATCTTAACCCCTAGTGTAACAGTATGAAGAGGTGGTGTCCTTGGAAATAATTGGGTCACAAGGGTGGGACTCTCAAGAATGAAATTAGTGCCCTTCTAAGAAAGGATGGAAGAGAAATGATTTCTATTGGCCATGTGAAGATGCAAGAGAAGATGCCATCTTTAGCTGGGTGGGGTGGTGCACATCTTTAATCCCAGCATTTGGGAGGCTGAGGTAGGAGGAGCATTGTGAGTTCGAGGCTGGCTTGGGCTGCAACATGAGCAAGGCCAGCCTGAACTATATAGTGTGACCCTGCCTTGAAAAAACTAGGCCCAGGAGTTTGGCTCAGTGGCTTAAGCACCTGCTTGACTGGTGCAAGGTTGTGAGTTTGATCCCCCGTACTAACAAAAAAAAAAAAAAAAAAAAAAAAAAAAAGAAGGAGGAGGAGGAGGAGGAGGAGAAGGAGGAGGAGAAGAAGAAGAAGCTATCTTTGAACCAGAAAGGAAGCCCTCACCAGACCCTCCGTACATGGTACCCTGATCTTAGACTTCCAAGCCTCCAGAGTCAAAAATAAAGGATTGCTATTCCAGGTACCCAGCTCGTGGTGGTCTTTATAGCACCCCAAACTGACTAGGAGGCCTCATCACACTGCCAAAGGAGTGTCACAGAGATAAGGAAAGAGATGCCCAGGACTTGGGGAATCTGCAGGAAGGGAGAGTTAGGATACAGACCCATCTGTTTGCCTCCCACAGGTTCTTCTTCCAAAAGTTTGCCAGGCTCCACACAGGAGACTGAGTATTCCATTCGCTGACACTGCCATGTCTGACAAATCCTCCTGGGAAACTGGCTTCAGAGTCTCATCAGTGCTTGGTTGTATCTTACTGGTCACCCATCTGCCTTACCCGCTTCT
>RJWM01011456.1:0-14999 GCA_004363535.1 Dasyprocta punctata
AAGGTCAAATTTCTCAAACAGTTAGGTTCAGTTGACATGAAAATGAAGTTCTCTCTTCCCTAACCCTTATTGAAAGAGAAACACTATACAGTTCAGGCTGGCCTTGGGCTTACTTTGTAGCCCAGGCTGGTCTCTCAAGCTTGCAATGATCCTCCTACCTCAACCTCCCCAGTGCTGGGATTACAGGAGTACACCACCATGCCTGGCTAGAAAAGTCACTTTGAAATGAACAATTGCTTTTTGTCTTTTGTTTCAGTCTTTTTTTTTTTAATCCCTATTTGTCAATAAAACCAACCTCAGGGCTGGGAGTTTGGCTCAGTGCCTTAAGTGCCTGCCCTGGCAGGCGCGAGGTTGCGAGTTCAATCCCCGGTGCTGCAAAAAAAAAAAAAAAAAAAAAAAAGAATAATAAAACCAACCTCCTCTGCTCAGCTCATTGAAATGCTTATTCTATTTTATAGAGGACACGTTAATCAATTGTAGAATTGATAATAAAGCTAAATAAGATCATTATACTACATTGTTGTAATTTTATTCTCTGACAGCAGGAAATGTAGTTAATGATAAGAGTCTGATAAAGAGAATATTTACGAAAGTTAAAGGAAGATGACAAAAGCTATAACAACAGCAGGAAACACTTGGTATCTCCAGGCTTGATGAGATAAGGGGAGCAAGATAACAGAATGTAACTCCTGGGGCGCCAGTACACACCTGTGATCCCAGTACTCTTCAGGTTGAAGCAAGAGGGTCCCTGTGAGTTTGAGGCCAATCTGAACTGCATAGAGACCTTGAGAGAGAGAGAGAGAGGAAGGATAATGGAATGCTGAAAGCAAAATGGGAGAGGTTTTGGGCAGGAATTGTTGGTTTTGACAGAGCAATGACACATTATTAACATTAGCCTTGTCTCCTGTCAGAACTTGCATCTGCTACACTGAACTGGATGTGGACGGAGCCCGATGGATGTAGTGCCTACAGCATAAAGCGTGTGTCTAGCATCTTGGGCACAGAGCAGAGACAGAAAGTTGGAGAGTAGATTTGGAAAAGTACACATAGCGGGGTGTACTGGCTCATGCCTTTAATCCCAGCACTCGGGAGGCTGAGGTAGGAGGAGCGTTGTGAGTTCGAGGCCGGCTTGGGCTACAACATGAGTGCAAGGCCGGCCTGAGCTACATAGTGTGACTCTGCCTCAAAAAACTAGTGCTGGGAGTTTGGCTCAGTGGCTTAAGCGCCTGCCTGGCAGGTGTGAGGTTGTAAGTTTGATCCCCGGTACCGACAAAACAAAAAAGAAAAGTAAACATATATGATTCATGACACATATATGATTGAGGAAAAACCTATGTTCTAAATGAATGATTGACATATTACGAGGTCCCAGTGGTGGAAGTGAGTTGTGAACTTCAGTTAACAGGAAATTCTCCTGATGCCAGTTCATGGCTTTAGCAGAGACCCTAGGCAGAGGATTTTGAAGAGGGCTTCCTGGTGCTTCTAGGCTCTGAAGTGAAAGACTCCGTTTTAGAGGAATGAAAGGAATTAACCAACCCAGCAGTGCAACTGGGCCAGTTCGCATGTAGAAGCCTGCTGGAAAGGTAACGGGGGTTTTGAGAGTGCAGTGTAGACCTCCACTTGTTGCTGCTTAGCCCTTGGACAGAGGAATGATGAAATTCCTTACTAAAAAGGCTCCATTTAAGAATCCAGGTGTGGTGGGTTAACTAATTGTCAGCTTTTAACACCCAGTTGAACAGGGTCAGCCTGGTGCTGGTGTGGAAGGCCCACCTGAGCAGTGTTGCTAAATAGCACAAAAAGCAGACTGGCGGGGAACGTGATGTGCTGTTGGTTCTCCTGGAGAAGTCTGTCACATTGGCTTTCCTGATGAGACCTCAGCTGTTCTCATCATTGGAGGAGTGTGGGTCCTTGCTGTCGCTGAGAATGGCTGCGGTTCTCTCAGGGCAGCTCTGGTCCTTACCTAGAGTGTGCTTCCTGGCTCCAGTGCAGATCCCTCAGCCTGCTGGGACAGACCTTTAATCCCACCTGTTTAGACTTTCTAGCTTCTACTACTGACCTTTGGGCCTTCTCCGTACAGATCATTGACACAGACTTGCATGAGCATTGTCATGGGCTCTAGGCCTCCTGCTGGACTCGTGGAGGACATTACCATGGGCTCTAGGTCTTCAACTGGATTCCTGCTGGACATTGCTGTGGGATCCAGGCCCTCAGCTCAATTCTTCGGGTCTCCAGTGTGTGGACAGATCTCCCATACTCTTTTGCATTTGACTCTTAGGGTGACTATTATAAAACAATCCTATAAATTATGTGTCCTGTATTTAAACTTTTCCCTTGTAAACCCTGAGCACAATACCCAGTGACTGACAGAGACCTCGGTAACTTAAGGAAGGATATTCTGTGATATGGAAATCAACTTTTCACTTTATGCTGCAGATATTTTGAAAGCCGTGGTGGTGGCGGTTCTGATCTATTTTCTGCATTTGGAAAAATATAGAGTACATTACAATCAATACTGTGGTGCCCACTGGCCTGGAGCTAAGTGCAGAAGTTCAGCTTTCTACCCTTGCTGGTAGAGCTCTTCATTCTGGTTGGGAGGGACAGGGCCAGGGAGAGGAGAGAAACAAGTGGAAAAGCCAAATGAAGTCAGAGTTGGAAAGTATTTCAAAAAGAGTTAAATAGAGGTTTGGGTAGAACAGGCAGTGGAGAGAAATCCGAGGTCAGGAAAGGGCTATAAAAAAAAATCCTTTGTATTTAGAAGAAAAGCACATTTAAATCTGAACATCAATAAATAGTAACCAGCAGGAGCAACAGAAAGGAAGATGCAAGCATTTCAAATGTTAGATTATTATCAGGGCTAGTAAAGCACAAGTGCGCCTCCTCAGCCCTTTTTATTTCTTATTTTGAAACAAGGTCTTGCTAAATCGCCCAAATTGACCTAAAGATTACGATCTTCTTGCCTCATTCTCCTTAAGGTGGGACAAAGCAGTCAGAAAACTGGCAGGATGTCTTAAAGCCATGGAAACCTAGGAGACGCACGAAACACAGGATTCTGGATGATCCTGCAGCTCCTGAGCACCGCACACAAAACCAATCAGAAAAGTGCTATTTTCAATTCATCATTCATGAACCAGGGTAGTGATGCACGTCTGTCATCCCAGCACTCAGGTGGCTGAGACAGGATTGCCTCAAATTCAAAGCCAGATATCTACATAGTGAGTTCAAGACCAGTAATTTACTCAGTCCTTCATTTACATCTGGCAGAAGCTACATAAATCTTTGAGAGGATAGTTTAAATCTGGCACGAAGTCAAGCAAAGTATTTGTTTTGTTTTTTTGTTTTTGGCTTTTTATGTTGTGGGTATTTTTTGTTTGTTTGTTTGTTTTTGTTTTGAGACAGGGTTTCACTATGTAGCTCAGGCTGGCCCCAAATTTGTGGCAATTTTCCTGCCTCAGCCTCCTGAGTGCTGGGATTACAGGCTTCTGCCACCATGCCCAGTCAAGTGAGGTTTTTTTTTTTGGTACCAGTGATCAAACTTACAACCTCACTCCTGCCAGACAGGTGCTTATGCCACTGAGCTAAATCCCTGGCCCTATTTTTTTTTTTTGCGGGGGGGCACTGATGGTCAAACTCACTACCTTGCACCTGCCAGACAGGCACTTAAGCCACTGAGCCAAACTCCTGGCCCTAGTTTTTTGAGGCAGGGTCACACTATGTAGCTCAAACTGGCCTTGCGCTCACATTGTAGCCCAAGCAGGCCTCGAACTCACAACTCTCCTCCTACCTCAGCCTCTCATCTGGCCCTATTTTTTGAGACAGGGTTTCATTATGCAGTTTAGGCTGGACTTGAACTCACTTTGTAGCCCATGCTAGTCTGGAGCTCACAAGGATCCTCCTGCCTCAGCCTCCCCAGTGCTGGAATTAAAGGTATGTGCCACCATGCCAGGCTTCAAGTGAGTTTTTTTGTTTGTTTGTTCTTTTTTTTGTTTTGTTTTTGTTTTTTTTTTGTACCAGGGATCAAACTCACAACCTCGTGCTTGCCAGGCAGGTGCTTATGCCACTGAGCTAAATCCGCAGCATCAAGTGAATTTTTGATAGGACAACTCTCCCAATGCCTTATTTGCATGGGGGAGAAGCCAGGAATTCCAGACACAAAAGACCCCATCCTGTTATTCTTGGTGGGTGTGAGTCTGTCGGTGCCCACTCTCGCTCTGCAGAGTGAGCTTCTTGTCTACCTTCAGTGAAGGTATGCCCTGGCTACTTTTTCTGTGTGTCTTAACCAATTGTTTCTTCAGAACACCAAAAATGTGGGAAAAACTTCCCTGGGACTCATCATTCTGTAATGGCCTGAGTAGCTGGCATTACAGGCCTCCAATGGCTCTGGTTTTAGAAGTTTTGATGTGTTTATTCAAGTAAAAAGACAAACATACACAAAAACAAAACAAAAAACAAAGGACCTGGGTAATGCCAGATACTTGGGGTGCTGAGGTATGAGGATCACACACTCAAAGGCAACCTGAGTAATTTAGCAAGATATTGTCTCAAATTTGAAAAAACAAAAAAGGGAGCCCAGTGTGGTGGTACATCACCGTAATCCCACCCTATGGGAGGTCAAGGCGGAGAATCAAAAATTCAAATCCAAGCTGGGCGAGGTGGCACACGCCTTTAATTCCAGCACTCGGGAGGTTGAGTCAGGAGGGTCCTTGTGAGTTTGAGACCAACCTTGGCTACAAAGTGAGTTCAAGGCCAGCCTGAACTGCATAATGAGACCCTTCTGAAAAAACTGGGCCGGGGATTTAGCTCAGTTGCTTAAGTGCCTGTCTGGCAGGCATGAGGTTGTGAGTTCAATCCCTGGTACAACAATAAAACAAAACAAAACAAAACAAACAACAGTCAAGTCCAGGGCAGTGATTTAGCAGAATAAAAAAATTTAAAAAGCGGTCAGGATATAGTTCGGTGTGAAGACCATGGGTTCATCCTCATTACCACGATAAACAACTTTTCTCCATTCAATGCAAAAGCAATTTTGCAACATTCACATAATGCTGTTTATATGTTCTGAAAGCTTATGATTTTTTTGGTTTAAGCCTCAATTTTTAAAAATTTTTGAATTTATAACTATTTATTTATTTATTTATCTTTTTGAGACAGGGTCTCACGATGCAGTTCAAGCTGACCTTGGGCTCACTTTGTAGCCCAGGCTGGTCTTGAACTTGCAAACGATTCTCCTGCCTCAGCCTCCCAAGTGCTGGAATTACAGGTGTGTGCCATTATTCCCAACGCTATCTATTATTAGTAGTATTTTCAGTAGTGGGGATTGAACACAGGTCCTTCACAGTGATCTACATTCCCAGCCTACTTTTTCTTTTCAGATAAGGTTTTGTTAAATTGCTAAATTTCCCAGGCTGGTCTTGAATTTGTGATCCTCTTGCTTCAGCTGTTTTGATTGCTGGAATTATAGCCCTGCTCATTCCTTAGCCCTTTTACAATTTTTGTTTTGAGACAAGGTCCTGCTAAATACCCCTGGATGACCTTGAATTTGGGATCCTCCTGCCATTTTAGTAGCTGGGATTGCTGGCATTGCCACTGCTTTTCATAGTACTTTTTAAAAATGTGAATTTTTTTCTAAGTGTGATGTCACACTCTGTAATCCTGGCACTCCTGCAGGCTGAGGCAGGAGGATGGCAAATTAGAGCGCAGGCAATTTAGTCACTTTATGAGATCCTGTCTCAAAATCAAACATTTTTTAAAAAAGGGCTGAGAATATAGCTCAGCTCAAAGGCCCTGTTTCCAATCACAAGTTAACAAACAAAGCAAAAGGTAAGCTTTACTTCTTTTGGAATAACTTTAGATTTAGGAATGAAAAAGTAGCACAGAGATCTTCGTGTACTCTTTACTTAGCTTCCACTAATATTAACATCTTATGTAACCATGGTGCTATGCCAAATTTAGGAGTTAATATTACTACGATACTATTAACTAAATTATAGCATTGAGATTTCACTTTTTATGTCCTTTTGCTTCTAGGATCCAATCCAGGTCACCACACTGCATTTAGCATGGTGCTTTTTCATTTAAAATGTATTTTAAAGCTGGGCTTCATGGGGCATCCTTATAATCCCAATATTTGAGAGGTGGAGACAGGAGGATCGTGAGTTCGAGGCCTGTTTAACCACATAGCCAGACCCTGAGTCAGAAAACAACAAAACAAACAGACAAGTGTATCTTTTTTTTTTGTACTAGGGATTGAACCCAGGGATTTTGCAATGAGGTATACCCTCAGCCCTTTTTATTTTTTGAGACAGTCTCTCTAAATCGTGTAAAATGCCCAGGCTGGGTTTGAGTTTGTGAATCTCCTCCTTCAGCTTCCCAGTATGCTGGGATCATGGGCCAAACAAATGTATTTTGAAACTGGATGGGGTGGTTCATGCCTGTAATCCCAGTTACTCCTGAGGCTGAGGCAGAGATCACTGTTCAGGGCTAGCCTGGGCAATTTAGGGAGACTCTCTCTCTAAATAAATAGGATTGAGGATTTAGTTCCTTAGTAAAGCCCTTGCCTAGTATGTGTATGACCCTGGTTCAACTCCCAGCATTACAAAAGTTCAAATAAAATCAATAAATAAAAAGGGCTGGACTTGGCAATGTTTGTAATCCTGGCACTCTGGAGCTCGAGGTGGGGGGATTGCAAATTTGGGTCCCACGAAATGCAATTTAGCAAATCCCCCCAGAGGGCCTGGGGATATAGCTCAGTGTGAGGCTGGAGGGCTCAATCCGTAGCACTGCAATAACTACTTAACTAAAATAAAATAATAAAAATGGCTGGGCTGTAGCTCAGTACTATAAATTCAATAGTGAATGGTGCAGAAAAGAAAAAGGAGAAAAACGTATCTTAAAGATTGTCTCCTATCATTTCATACCCAGTTGTCTAATTCTCTGGATTACGGAATGAATGAATTCTTAGAAGTGACATTCAGAGTTAATGATTATGTGCATCTAATAATTACCAAACTCAGTGGGGGAGGGAGTGTGACTTAGCGGTGGAGTTCGTTCTTAGCATGTAGGAGGCCTTGAGTTCAATCCCCAGTACCGGAGGAAAGAAAAAATTATCTAACCTAAGGGTACTGTCAGGCCCTTCTAGCTGGTACCCCTGTGCTTTGAATATTATTGCATGTTTCTTTATGAAGTTCCAAGATTAGGATTGGGGACTAAATGAGAGTGGTAAATGTATTCACGAGTTTTTGCACACAACAAAAGAATTCGTTTTAAAGGAACTGGCGCAAATCTACATAAAGCACTGTTTGATTTATATTCCGGCAATACAGTAATCATTATAACCTGACCTGTAGGTTGACCCCTCTTACGACCACTAGGGGGCTCTGCTAGAAGCATTTTATAATTAAAGTCAGTCGGTTTAACACAATGTTTTGGGATGATGCTTTAGAAAACTCTTAAAACTTGAAGGTGATGATCTAATCCAACTTCCTTATATCACAAATGGAGGAACCAAAGCTGGCCAAAAGAGTTAGCAGGGGAAAGGCCTGGAGTGAAAAAGTGTCTTTTGGTTCTCGCGACAAGAGTTCAGGAAATCCCTTTTGTTACGTGTCTCCACTGAATGATTTGCCTCCAGCGGCTATTTCTCTTTTTGTTGCTAGTTTTGTTTTTGCTAAAATCATATACATGTGATTATTTTGGTTTCACATCTTTTATTAGTGCAAATGGGTTCTACAGATTAACGGGTTTCATTTAGGCAGATTCGTACGTACACATCACATACTTTGGTCATTTTCACCCCCCCCATCACCCACTGTGTTATTTTTATAATAGGGTATTTTGCTGTTTGGTTCGATGAAGGAATTGCACGAACTTCTAAAATAACACCTTTATTACTTATTCCAAACTGTTCTATTTAACCAGGCGTGCACTAGAATTCCAGTGCTTGGGAGGCTGACGCAGGAGGATCGCTGTGAGTTCGAGGCAAATCTGAGCTACAATTTCAAGCGCAGCCTGAACTGCACAGTGAGACCCTGTCTCCGGAAAAAACAAAAAACAAAACAACAACAAAACCACAATCTATTCAAATTCCTTTCGGTACCAAAACCATATTACTTACTGTAAAACATAGCAACTACTTTCAAGCTTCGTTGCCATTTAAAACATTTATTCTTATCTTTACTCATTTGTTCGTTTAATATTTATTGAGTGCCTATTAACGCCGCCAGATATCTTTGTAGGTCCTAGGCTTACAGAACTAAAGCGCTTCCCTCTCCCAACCCGCCCCCACCAGATCCCATATCTTTTTTCTTTTTTTTTAACTTTCGAAAATTTACACATGCCTTTTTAATTCTGCAGTACTACGTATGGTTCCTGAACTACTACCAGCAGTAGCAGCTGGGAGCTCATTAGAGATGCAAATTCTCAGGTCCACCCCACACTCTAGGGATGGGGCCCAGCAATTTTTTCTTCTTTTTTAACAAGCTCTCCAGGGATTCTGATTCACACTCAAGTTTGAAAACCAAGGTTTTAATTCTACAGCCCTAATTATCGAAATAGGTCAAAGATCAACATCTGGCTTCCAAACCCACCCGGAGCCTCTCCATGGAACATCTTTCTCAGGCGCGCCAGCTGCTATCTAACAATAACGGCTCTTAATAGTTCGTAGCACCTGAGATGGTGGAACCATAGTGGCACTACAACGGTTCCAGAACAAAAGCCACGGTAGTGCGTTTTCTGGGTATGTCCCGATCGCCGGTGGGCCGGACCGAGTTCTCGGAGAGCGGCTCCCGACGCTAGACCCAGCCCTGCACGTTCGGCCAGCGACTCGGGGTCGGGCTGAGTCAGGCCGCCCTCGGCCGAGTGGGCCGCGGGAAGGGGTCAAGTTGCGCTGGAAGCCGTGACCGTAGCGCACCGGTATAAAGGCAGGAGGCGCTGGGGCTGACCCGGGAGGCCCGGGCTGGCTGGCGTGGAAGCCGCACCCTCGCCGCTCCAGACGCCGTCAGGGCGGAGCCACGCGGCCGAAGCTCCGGCGGAGACGCGCGGGGCGGCGCGGGCTCGCAGCGAGGCGAGTGGGGCTACAACGGGAGCGGCTGCGTCGCCCGGCCGGGCCAGACTCGTGCGCATGCGCGGCGCCGGCGCCATTTTGGTGGCCGGGCGCGGAGGTGATTCCACACAGAGGAGAGCGGGGCGGCAGCGGCGGCGGCGGCAGGGGCGGCAGCGGTAGCCTTCGTGTGCTCGGGTCTGAATCGCCGAGGGAGGAGGCGGTGGACGAAGAGGTGGCGACGGCGGCGGTGGTCGTAGCGGTGGCGGAGGAGGCGGGTACGAATCAGCTGCGGGCGGAGACATGGCCAACATCGCGGTGCAGCGAATCAAGCGGGAGTTCAAGGAGGTGCTGAAGAGCGAGGAGGTCAGAAATGAACTCCCGGGCGTCCCCCACCTCCGCCCAGGGCGGGAGGGCCCCCCCAGCGGCGACCCCAACGTCCCCCGCAGCCCTCGGTGGCCTTGGCCGCGGCGCCGCTGCGCCCGCGAGGGGCCGCCGCCCCCCTCCCCTCCTCCCTCCCGTCGCCTCCCTCCGGGCCCGGTCGGGTTCTCGGGTCTCTTGCGGGCGGGCGGGCGGGCGGGCAGCGCGCTGCCGGGCGGGACGGCACTCCCGGGGGCGCCCCAGGCGGCCGCCGCCTCGTGAAGGAAGGGAGGCGGCGGGTGGGGAAGGCGCAGGCCGAGCCCGAGAAAACCCGGGAAGTGGGTTGGGGGAAGGGGAAAGGTGGTAACCGGATCCGGGGAGCCGCGCTAGGGCCCGCACTTTTCAGGGGATTCTGGGTTATTGCCTGCCAGGCCTCGGCCGTCCTGTCCTTAGGGAAGAATGGGAGACGCGAGCCCTTAGATGTGGATGCGAGGAGGGGGACAGGCTGAGTTACTCCCCGTAGTTGGCTGCCGGGAGACTAAGGGAGGCATAATGGGATAGCGCCGTAGTGGGAGTCTGGGATAAGGGAATTTTCACCGGAGGTAGGAAATTAATTCCAAGTTAGATCATTATCTCCTTGCTTTCAAACCCCCTCCCCCCGCCTGTGTATTGCCATCTAAAGCTTTTTGACTGGCCAGAGGCAAGTTGTTTGGTGTATTGAATATTTTTTAGGTAGTAAAAAAAATGTAATGGAGTATTTGAGTAGCTTATTTCAAAACACTGTTGACAAGTGATCAAGATCTTTCTCCTAAAACAATGCCTCTGTGACTCGTTGTGCTGTGTAACTTCATTATGATGTGCCTCATAGTTGAATTGACCCTTACTTTTGAAAAATAGATCTCTTAAGAACAAGGCATTTTACCCGATAAATATGTTGTTATGTATCATTATTAAGTAAATTTGTCCTGACCTGAAAGGTAGCACGACATAGTAGTATGGATTTTTTTTTAGTAGTATGGATTTTTTTAAGAAAAATTTCTCCTGCCGCTTTTCAGTTTAGATACTGTACACTACTGCAGGCCACACTTAAATTTAAGTAAAATATCCAAGATGAACTGTTTGACTGCAAACTAACCAAGTGTTGGTATAATTTTTCATACCAAAGTCAAGAATGTCAGATTGTTTTCTCGATTAAGTTTAATTGGTTAATAGTGAAAATGATTATTACTTTAGAGATTGACATTTATTATTGAACACATCAAGCTGTTTTGTTTTTTTTTTCTTTTGTGGTTGGTACCTTGATAATGTCAGTAGTGATTTATGGAATTCACCATTCTAAGTAGGTCCAATCACACACTTTTATTTGTGCCACTGAGTGTACTGTGATCGTTTCTTTCTAAATACACATGGAGAAAACTAATCTAATAATTGTCATGATGACAATTATTAGATTTACTGAATGTGATTAATGGGTAACTAAATAGTATGTAAGTAATGATCCTTTTAAACAGAGCATGTGTATGAACTCTGAACTTTGCATTTGTTCATTTGCCAAAACTTGGAATGGAGGCATGACTTTGTATTTTTGTGGTACAATGCAGAAATAGTCATAAATGTCTATACTGAGACAGTGTAACAGTAATTTTAATTTTTTAATAAAGAAATGTGTTCCAGGATTCGTAATTGAGCTATATTCCTAATGAAAGATTGCAGCTCTTGTTGCCATCAGCCTGAAACATTTCTTCTTTAATGTGGTTGTGTGTGCCTGAGTCTTAATAGATTTCTAATGCCTTTTTTTCTTTTACTTAAATGTGATAAACTATTACTCAGGTAATTCATATGGTCTCTGCTTTCTGTAAAGTGACTTTTCATCATGGTATATGTACTTAAATGGAAGATCATCAGAAATTCTTGTGTTGCTCTAGTAATGCATGTTATTGTACTAATATTATTGCTCTTAAATGGCCACAGTATTTCAGAAAAAGAAAACACAAAATGCAAACAGACAGGTTATTTTTTTAAGAACAGTGTCTTGTGGGCTGGGGATATAGCTCAGCAGCACAGTGCCTGCCTGGCAAGTGCAAGGTCCTGAGTTCAATTCCCAGTACCAAAAAAAAAGAACAGTGACTTATGCCGGAGGAACAGCACAGAGGTACTTCCCTTGCCTGGTATACATAAGGATCTGGGGTCAACTGCCAGCAGTTTGTAAGAGAAGGAATAGTACCTTTATAAATCTGGAAGGAAATTTCTTTCAGGAAAGTAAGTTGCAAAGAAAATTGAGGAGTGTGTCAGATAATTTAATCTTGAAGTAAATATAAACAATAAATAGCTTTATTTTCACTAATATTTTATTTCATTAGTGTTTAGTAAATAAGTTCTGTAAGTAGAGTGTTATTTTCAACTCGTTGAAATACTTGTGCCCAGGTATTTCCTTAAGTGTGTAAATATATATATATATATGTTTTGTTGTGTTTTTTTTATTTTTGGTGCTGGGGATCGAACTCACTAATTTTTTTCTGATTCTTTCCCTGAGGATTTATTTTCCCTGATGGTAATGTTTGTTTGTTTGTTTGTTTTGGTATGGGAATTGAACTCGGGACCTCTCGCATGCCAGGCAGGCACTACACCACTGAGCTAAATCCCCAGCCCTTGTAAATAAATATATTTTGAATGACTGATCAAATAATGAAATATTTTAACGTGTCATCTTATGAAAATTTAATTCATGTGCTTGTGCTCCCTAAAAGTATTGGTTGCCCTTTGGTGGGCAAATACCTTTTTAAAGATAGCTGGTGTTGGTTGAATCTGGTTGTAGAAGCTTATAAGTGATCATGGAGTATGTTGATAAAAATATAGCCTCTCATCCCTGTAGTCCCAGCACTCCTAAGACTGAGGCAGGAGGATTGCTTTGAGTCCAAGGCCAACCTGGGCTACATATTGAGTTCATGGCCAGCCTGAACTACATGGGAGACTTTGTGTCAAAAATTAAACAAAACAATTAAAACGAAATATAGGTTGAAGGTAAATGTGAAAACTGAGGTGCAGAGTAGTGTTGAGGAGACCGTTTATGTCAAAAGAGGGGAAATATGTCTGTTCCTCAATACAGGTAAAAGGGTTCTTGAAAAATTGATACAATTGTTTGCTTCTGTGTGAGGAATCAGCTAAGTGAATTTTGAATATGGCTCCCTTTTGAGTTTTAAGTCATGTCAGTGATTTTTACTCGGATGAAAAAAAGGCACCATCTAGACCTCTTTTCCATAGGACAGTGTTTGGAACTGATCTTCTGTCTGCCAGATGGTCTGTTTTTGTTTGTTTTGTTTTGTAGTTTGCTGTGTAGTCCAGGCTGACCTTGAATTTACTGTGTAGCCCAGGCCAGCCTCAACTCAGTTTCCTGCTTCAGTCTGCAAAGTATAATAATTGAGTTTACAGGCATGCACATCTATCAGAATTTTAAGTAATGGTTCAGAGTTACTAAGAAGGAAAAATTTATTAACAGTACATTTTATAATTATGTTGAGTCAAGTAATATAGGTGAATGGTTGATTGTGAGGATGTAAAACCCTTACCTGTTTTATTCATGAATTGTGTTAATACCAGTTATTGCTGCTAATAACTAACTGCCATTTGTAGAATGCCTGTCAGTGTCACTGATTATACATTATTGTTCATTCTTAAGAACAGGTCTTTGAAATCCGGCATGGTGGTGCATTGTAATCCCAACACTGGAGGCTGAGGCAGGAGGATCACTGTTTAAGGCCAGCCTGGGCTAAATAGAACCTGCCTCAGAAAACAAAAAACAGGTCTTTGAGTTAGCTCTTCTATTTCTTAGGTGAGGAAATTGAGATTCAGAGAAGTTAAATTGTCTGTAAACATACAGCTTTGGCATTTGAATCCAGGTTTACTTGTGTTTATGGTGAACTATACCGTCATGACTTGGTAAAGATAGGTATATTTTAATTATTTAAAAATAGCTGGGCATGGTGGCACACACCTTTAATCCCAGCACTTGGGAGGCTGAGGTAGGAGGAGTGTTGTGAGTTTGAGGCTGGCTTGGGCTATAACGCAAGCACAAGGCCGGCCTGAGCTACGTAGTGCGACCTTGCCTCAAAAAACTAGGGCTGGGACTTTGGTTCAGTGGCTTAAGCACCTGTCTGGCAGACACGAGGTTTTGAGTTTGATCCCTGGTGCTGCAAAAAAATAAAAAAATAAAAATAAAAATAATGTGCCAGGTGCAGTGGCACACACCTGTAATCCCAGCCCTCAGGAGGTTGAGGCAGAAGGATCACCTGCAAATTCAAGACCAGCCTGGGCTACATAGATACTGCATCAAAAAGGCAAAAAAGAAAGAAAGAAAGAAAGAAAAATTTTAACTTGGTTTATATTGCTGGTTAAAGCATTTAAACATAGCTTAATTTAATATTACCTTAAATTCATTGAAATAGTACCTAAACTTAAAAGCTGACTTGACAGTATTTTTTTCCCCTAAGGGTCTTACTGGGATTATAGGCAAACCACCATGCCTGGTGTAACATTTTCTTTTTTTTTTTTTTTTTTTTTTATGTGGAGACAGGGTCTCACTATGTACCCCAAGCTGACTTTGAACTCACAGCAGTCCTGCCTCAGCCTCCTGAGTGATGGGATTACAGGCATGTGCCACCATCCCTGGCATATTTTCTAGTATTCTTACAGGGATTGGTTAAATCTGTGGCATAAACAAATTGGTTTCATGAAAACTACTGTTGTATGTTGTTTTCCTTCAGCATTTAGTTGTTTTTTTGTTTTGGGGGGGGGGTTTTGGTACCAGGAATCAGACTCATGATGTTGCGCTTACCAGGCAGGCACTTGTGCTGCTGAGTTAAATCCCCAGTCCTTAGAATATAGTTTTTTAATGATCATTTTAAATTTTACAGATTTACTGTTTGATCTACTTTGGTCTAGGTTATTCTATATAGATGTAGCTGCTTATTGTAGAAGAAAATCCTTTTAGCCAGGTGTGGTGGCGCACAGCTTTAATCCCAGCACTCGGGAGGCTGAGACAGGAGGATCCCTGTGAGTTCAAGGCCAGCCTGAACTGCATAGTGAGACCCTGTCTCAAAAAATAGATCTGAGGATTTAGCTCAGTGGCTTAAGCGCCTGCCTGGTAGGTGCGAGGTTGTAAATTCAATCCCTGGTTCCAAAAAAAAAGAAAAAAAAAAACCTTTTATTTTTGTAGGCCATGGTTTTTTCAGTGTTTTGTGACTTTTTTTTTTTTTTAATAAGTTCTCACTGTGTAACTCAGGCTAGCTTTGAACTCACTATGTAACCCAGGTTGGTATTGAACTTGGGAATCCTCCTGCCTCAGCCTCATAAGTGCAGGGATTGCAGGCATGCACCACCACACCTGGCTTCTTTGGCATTTTTAGCAGCTAATAATTTTCTATTCCGAGTGATTCTCTTGTGCATTATAGCATGTTTAGCAACATCTCTGAGTCCTAATATTAGATATCTGCCAGGCTCTGACCCTGCCAGTTGTATCAGTTAAAACTGCTAAGTATTGAGAACTACTGTTGTGGGCCACACCTTTAGAAGACCATGTAAAGTTATTTGTAAGATGTGTAGAATTTATTTA